>PIJE02003287.1:7500-20702 GCA_002895965.2 Coryphaenoides rupestris | reverse complement strand
CTTGGTAACCATGCCTGTCACTCAAACAAGCTCCAACCTGGTCGCCCCTGGCAACAGTGGGCCTCTCTGATGGTACGTTCTAGAGAGACGTGTTCACAGCCCAACCCCACATGACTCACGGTTCACAATGTGAACTGTGGACGCCCATACATACTAATAAAGTTAGGAATGAAGAAACGAGATGGAGAGAGGGAGAGAGAGGGAGAGAGATAGAGAGAGAGGGGGAGAGGGAGAGAGAAAGAAAGATAGAGAAAGAGAAAGAGAGAGAGAGAGAGATAGAGAGGGATAGAGAGGGAGGGAGAAGGATAGAGGGAGAGAGAGGGAGGGAGAGAGGGAGAGCGAAAGATAGAGGGAGAGAGAGAGAGAGAGAGAGAGAGGGAGAGAAAGATGGAGGGTGAGAGAAAGAGAGGGAGAGAGAGGGAGATAGAGCAGAGAGAGAGAATGAGATGGGCAGAGAAAAGGGAGAGAGAGAAAGAGAGAGAGAGAGAGAGAGAGTGGATTAGACAGCAGATTGAGAGCGAGGCGATGGGGAGGAGGAGCCGCGGGTTCACCTGCAGTTGAGTGGAAGGAAGCATTAGCATTAGCATCAGCATTAGCATATCCTGCCCAGAGCGAGCCTTCCGCCGCCCCCCCCCGCCCCCCCGTGGGCCAGCGTGTCTATGTGGTCCTGGAGCCTGGAGCCCGGAGCCTGGAGAATCCCTCCCCAGGACGGGCGCTTCATTCATCCACGGGAGGTGAGCCCACCGACCACCGCCCCCCCACCAGGGACGGGACGGGGGGCGTGGGACCGACCATCTCACCGCCTCTCTCCGACAACGAGGGCAATCCTTCCCCCGGCGCCGGGGCTCAGGAGCACTCCTGTCTCCTCCCAGCATGCACCTGGGCCAACATTGTAGATGTCGGTGATGCGCTCCGAATGACACGTCTGCTCTCATCCCAGCTATTATGCAGGCAACCCGGCAATTACTATGAATGCTTTAAACCTTCTCTATTCTTATCTTTATGTACCACAGTGATGTATTGCTGTCTCTCCTTCGACAAATGTACTCTTTGTCGGTCGCTAAGTCGAACACCAAATGCGCTCAATCTAAATGTAAATGTAAATGCGAACGTAACTCGCGCTCCCCTTCACGCCTCGACTGTCACGGATGGCTCACATGCGTTTACATTGGCGCTCGTTTAAATTACCGCCGCTTGACTGAAGAGAAATAAACAGCTTTTTGAATTAGCGATTCCCGTGTTGAACTCCCAGTTTGTGGCGCAGAGCGGGAGGCCGGGGAGGGAGGCGGGGACAGTGACGCCGCGCGCCGAAGACATCGATGGACGGAAGACGGAATGCAGATCCCTTTTAATCCGTTGTGGGGGGAGAACTCCGAGGAACGCGGTCGGTGTACGACGCACGCATTCCCCGACGTGGACGATTTACAGCGTTCTGTGTGTAAACGGAGCCGCCACCGCCGCCACCGCCGCCGTCCTCGCCTTAACGCGTCCCGTCCACGCGGCGTCCAAACCGTTCCGAGACGATGTACTCCGTTCGGCGTCTTCGTCTTCGTCTTCATCTTCGTCTCGCCGTGGAACGTGGGCAGTCTGTTTACGTCCCCAGGTGATAGAAACCCCATCTCAAGGGGGCCGCTGGTGGTGGGGGGGGGGCCACACACCCAGGAGGCCTGAAAGCCACGACTTGTTTAGCGTTCATGAAAGCAGCGCCGGTTTCCTTCTTTTAAGGGGGGGGGGCGGAGGGCGGCCTCGGAGCGTTCCGGGGGGAATTAAACGTCTATAAATATTCAAACGTCTCTCTCTGTGACTGCGCGTCGGAAAGGCTGGCGGCTGGCGTCGTCGTTTTCGTTGAGTTTCACGGCTTAGTTTGTTGTGAATAATTTCCCCGATGTTGGGAACGGAAACGGTGCCGCTAGTGGGGGGGAGAGGATAAACACAACGTTAAACCGGAGCCGTAATTATCGACGTGGAAATGTTCTCCCCCTCCGAGCCAGATTGGGAGCGTGAGAATTGGGATGAGAATTAAAAGAGATTCAACAGGTTAGTGTGTCTCCAAAGTGTGTCTCCACAGTGTGTCTCCACAGTGTGTCTCCAAATGTGTCTCCAAAGTGTGTCTCCAAAGTGTTGAGCTACACAAGGAATCAAAGCCCATGTTCTCACTGTACTGTACTGCCATTCCGATCAGCCACTCTCTCTCCAAACGTCTGCCAAAAATGTAATGATCGACCAATAGACCCCTAACCCCGGCAGTGTTAGTGCCTTGCTCTAGCGGTTGGAGCGAGACGGGGGGAATCGAACCCCTAACCCCGGGCGGTGTTAGTGTCTTGCTCTCTATTAGTTGAAGTACAAGTGAACATCGGCTAATAAAGTGTTTTTTTTACAACAACGTGACAAACCCCCCCGAGACAGAGTGTTCTCCTGCTCCCACCACAATAAACCCTCCCGGTGTTGTTCTCCGGGGCCCCGGCGAGCAACACCGGGAGCTCGGAGATAACAAACGCTGGCGGGCGGGCGGTCGGTCGGCGGCGTTAACAACCAACGGGGGGAACAACGTGAGCTCCTCTAACCCTCGCCCTCCTCCTCCTCCTCCTCCTCCTCCTCCTCTTCCTCCACGCAGGGAACACGGTCGAGTACAGAACAACGGGATTTGAATTTCAAATCTGGTCGAAGTGATGAGACCGTGGGGGGGCGGCGATCAGAGATGTGAGAGGCACATAGAAGAGAGAGAGGAGTGAGGGAGAGGGGGTGAGAGAGAGGGGGTGAGAGAGAGAGAGGGGGTGAGAGAGAGAGAGGGGGTGAGGGGTGAGAGAGAGAGAAGGGGGTGAGGGAGAGGGGGTGAGAGAGAGGGGGGTGAGAGAGAGAGAGGGGGGTGAGGGGTGAGAGAGAGAGAGGGGGTGAGGGAGAGGGTGAGGGGTGGGAGAGAGAGAGGGGGTGAGAGAGCGAGAGAGAGAGAGGGGGTGAGGGGTGGGAGAGAGAGAGAGGAGTGAGGGAGAGGGGGTGAGAGAGAGAGAAGAGTGAGAGCGAGAGAGAAGGGGTGAGAGAGAGAGGAGTGAGGGAGAGGGGGTGAGGGGTGGGAGAGAGAGAGGGGGTGAGAAAGAGAGGGATGAGGGTGAGAGAGAGAGAAGAGTGAGAGCGAGAGAGAAGGGGTGAGAGAGAGAGGAGTGAGGGGGAGGGGTGAGAGAGAGAGAAGAGTGAGAGCGAGGGAGCGGGGGTGAGAGAGAGAAGAGTGTGTGAGAGAGAGAGAGAGAGAGAGAGAGAGAGAGAGTGGGTGAGAGAGAGAGGGATGAGGGAGACAGAGAGAGATGATGGGAAGATTGTGGAGGGTGAGAGGAGCAGGGGGAGAAAGACAAAGGGAAAGAGAGAGAGAGGAGAGATGGGGGAGAGAGAGGGTGTCAGAGTGTGACAGAGAGAGGACAGAGAGGGAGAGATTGACAGAGGGGGTGTCATGATGTCTATTAATGTTCAACACTCTCTCTCTCTCTCTCTCTCTCTCTCTCTCTCTCTCTCTCTCTCTCTCTCCACCATCACCTCCCTCACGGCTGTTCCCTGACGTCATGACAACGGAGGGGTTAGCAGCAATGACGGTGGAGGGAGGGGTGAGCGCACATAAATAGAAACGGTGAGGTCCATGAGTGGACACACACACACACACACACACACACACACACACATGGACACACAAACATTTAGACGCATATACACAACCCCCCCCCCCCCACACACACACACACACACACACACACACACACTTGAACAAACACTCGCGTAAACACAGACACACACACACACACACATACACACACTCGTAAACACATTAGCGTGTTAGCATCGGGGTAAATATTGAGAACACACTGGGATGTAGAGATGTCAGATAGACACATACACACACACACACACACACACACACACACACACACACACACACACACTCATGCATTTAACACACACATATCCATTTAACAAACACACACACACACACACACACACAAAGAACAGAGAGACCCATACACACACACACACACACGTACATTTCACACACACACACACACACACGTACACACACATACACACATGTGTGTAAATAGATATCCTGGTAATATGAACAAATTAAACATTGTCACTGCAGGGAGAATGGCCGTCGTAGACCGGGGTTATTAATGTTAGATGTGTGTGTGTGTGTGTGTGTGTGTGTGTGTGTGTGTGTGTGTTTGTGTTGAGTCTGGGGGGGACTCGGGGCGGGAGATTTAACGTCTCCTTTGCGCTCCGACGAAAACCATTCCCGCTCCGAATTGGAATTTAAAGTGGTCCATTCGTCTCGGGGAGAACCAGTACTGAGCTGATGAACCACGGTGGTCCGCAGACAGACCGCCGAAACATTCATCTGCACCCCCTTTAATCTAGTCCCGGGACCGTCCCCGGGTCTAACTCAAAACTAAACCATCCTAGATCTGCACTAGACCTAGCCCGTCCTAGAGCTACCCTAGACCTAGCCCATCCTAGATCTACCCTAGACCTAGCCCATCCTAGATCTACCCTAGACCTAGCCCGTCCTAGATCTACCCTAGACCTAGCCCAGTCCTAGATCTACCCTAGACCTAGCCCATCCTAGAGCTACCCTAGACCTAGCCCATCCTAGATCTACCCTAGACCTAGCCCGTCCTAGATCTACCCTAGACCTAGCCCATCCTAGAGCTACCCTAGACCTAGCCCATCCTAGATCTACCCTAGACCTAGCCCATCCTAGATCTACCCTAGACCTAGCCCGTCCTAGATCTACCACTAGACCTAGCCCGTCCTAGAGCTACCCTAGACCTAGCCCATCCTAGATCTACCCTAGACCTAGCCCATCCTAGATCTACCCTAGACCTAACCCATCCTAGATCTACCCTAGACCTAACCCATCCTAGATCTACCCTAGGCCTAGCCCATCTACCCTAGACCTAGCCCATCTACCCTAGACCTAGCCCATCCTAGATCTACTCTAGACCTAGCCCGTCCGATATCTACCCGAGACCGAGACCACGGTGCCGACCCGGGCCTGAAGCCGTTGCGTAATGAAGAGGCTGAGGGTCGGTGGGTCGTCTCAGGGAGAGGAGCGGGGTGGGAGGGGGGCGTGGCCTCCATCTAAACACGTTAATGAGGTCCCTGGGGGCCCGTGTGGGCGGGGCTTCCGGCGCGCTTCCCGCACGCGCTGCAGCCATTACAGAACACACTTGTCTCTCCCTCGCTCGCTCTCTCACACACACACACACACACACACACACTTGATGTCTGTCTCTTGCTCTCTCTCTCTCACACACACACACACACACACACACACTTGATCTCTGTCTCTTGCTCTCTCTCTCTCACACACACACACACACCACTTGATGTCTCTCTCTCTCTCTTCTCTCTCTCTCACACAAACACACACACTGTCTCTCATTTACACCCAGGCACCACTCCCCTCACAGTCTTTGGCATACAACTCTTCTCTCTCTTTATACCTCCAAACTCATGTCATGTTTCCCACTCTCTCTCTCTCTCTCTCTCTCTCGATTCGTTGCGTTTCAGTTAAATATGTTGAGGAGGATAATTAAAGCTGGCGAGATTGAATCCCACTGACTTCCATAAAGAAAATGACTAGATTAATGGTTTGCATTGCACAGCGCTTTACAATATTGCCTCACATTCACCCATCGACGGCAGAGTCAACCATGCAACGGTAACAACCAAACATGTCAGGAGCAGGTGGTGTCTTGCTCAGGGACACCTCCACACTTAGCTAAGAGGGGGAGCCCGGGGATCGAACCAGCAACCTTCCTGTTGCCAGACAACCGCTCTTACCGCCTGAGCTACAGCCGCCCCGGCAGAACAGTGATTGCTACTCCACACCATGATGAATGCCATTTGGTTCATTTGCGCTCTGAAATGAATCTGGAAGGGTCAGGTTCCAGAGTTAAAATCAGACTCATAAGGACTCAATCAACGCTACGAAGGTTGAAAGACAAGTGACACACAGGGGAAGAAACAAAACACACACAAAGAAAGACAAACTTGCGACGGTGTCATGATCCGCATTCCAGTTCCGTGAGTTTCCACCTTCACCGTCAATTACCAACTCATCAGCCTCATCACCTCCACCTGTCCCCGCATCAATCACTCCCTATATAAACTCAGCCTTTCCACACATGTTCACTGGCAGACTGTAGCTTCACCGATGTCCAGTGCAAGTCTTTCCAGCAATTTCCTGATCTAATCTCCTGGCGTCGTGATCATCGGCGTGTCCCTGACTGTCCGCCCGCCCGTCCTTTCTCAGTAAACATAATTTCCAAACGCCTCCTGTGTTGTGCTGCATTTGGGTCCCGAACACGCCACAGATTACAGACTCTACTCGTTCCGCTCGTTCACAGGTCAACTATGAGGAAGAAGAAACTGGTTCTGTGAGTCACACGTAAACTATGAAGAAGATACCGCGAACTGTAAGTCACTATTTTCTATTTTTATGCTGGAGGTAGACGTTACCTGTTAGGTGGAGGTCTGTACTGAGGTAACCTGTTAGGTTAGACTCTCTTTATCACATGCATGTTGTCTTACTGATGGGAGTGTGGTCAGAGTGTGCAGAGATGCATGCTGGGATACAGTGCTGTCTGGAGTCTACAGTTCTGCAGACGTGCCCCTCCAAGAGATAACCAAGTGTTCAAGAGGCCGTCTAACGTCAGTTGCCTGAGCTGGAATGTCCTTCAACATGGAGAAAGTGATTCCCGAAGGAGAAATGTCAAGGGCAAGATGAGAGGGCTCTTCCCCCTCAGCTGCTAGAACACAACCTAGGTCTTACACCAGAGAACCAGGGAACCCACTTCAACGTTCCTCTGCGGAGATCTTGAAGACTTGGCGATGGTTTCTCTGCCTCCCCAGCTGAGGTAGAACACAAATTCAGTTCAAAAAGGATCCTAGTTGGGATCTTTCTGAGATGGTTACTGGTTTGAGAGAACCCATCTTCCAGGTCCAGCTGGCCTTGTCCATTGCTCTGTGGTTCAGCCTGAGAAAGGCTTGCATCTTGGGGTTGGAGTCGACGAAACTCCGTCCACAGAACGCATCCATCTGAGCCAGCAGAGGACTCATCGGCCTGCTGCTCGGAAGAGATGATGGAGGATCCTTCTCTTCTACCTACCACCCACCACCACCACCAAGGCATCTGTGAAGGCTTTTCATTCAAGGAAAAACTGACAAGATGCCACGTCATGAATATGAAGACAACCTTGTATACCTTTTGGAGACACCCTGCATTATCCATGACCAATATCGGATTCCACTGAATACATTTTTGTTTGTGATGGGAGTTTGACCGAGCACGGGTAGTGTCTTGATCTGCGCGGGTACAGTGTGGGTTTGACCTGGCATGTCATTGGCATGGAGGTTTGAGCCGTGTGGGGATGCTACTTCACTGGACTCCTTGACTCGTCTTTGACCGGAATCCAGGATGCATCAAAAGCCTGGAAAGATGACACACTTGGCTCCTCATTCCGTCTGGGAAGGAAAACTGTCGGACTGCACTGGCTAGGAACAATGGATGGACAATAGATTATGGACTAATGGCCCCTAATGGACAAACTCTGACAAGTTTACTGGAGAGAAGAGAATTTACTTGTAATGTATTATTGATGATCATCTCTCCCTGACGGTGAGCCCTGTGGATTGTATCTGGTGTACTCTTGTGCTGAGATGCAAGTCTTTCTGTCGTTGAAATGCATTATATTGTACAGGTTAGCTGGGCCTGGAAGATGGGTCCCCTTGAATCAGAAACCATGTTGGAAACATCCCAATTGGAGTCCTCTTCAAGCTGAAATTGTGCTTTTCTTCAGCTGAGGAGGTAAAGAAGCTCTCACTAGGGCTTCAAGATCTATGTCGAGGAACGTTGAAGTGGGTTCCCTGGTTCTCTGGTGTTAGACCTCGGTTGTGTTCTGGCAGCTGAGGGTGAAGAGCCCTCTCATCTTGCCCTTGACATTTCTCCTTCTGGAATCCCTTTCTCCATCTTGAAGGACATTCCAGCTCATGTAACTGATGTTACGACGGACTCTTGAACACTTGGTTTCTCTTGGAGGGGCACGTCTGCAGAACTGTAGACTTCAGATGGCGCCATATCCCAGAATGCATCTCTGGTCAGTCAGACCACACCCCCATCAGTAAGGCAACACTCATGTGATGGAAATGCAAAGATTTTGAGAGTAACGAGGAAGCGGACAGGAGATTGTTGGCTATGAGATTTAGAAATGAGGGTTGATTTGAATGACATTCAGTTTTACATATCTCAGTCCTTCCCTCTTTCCATTAACCTCTGTAGATCTATTAAATGTTATGCTCTTAGCACGATCCGCTGTTAGCACGACTACCTAACATGGTAGTTGTATTATGTAAACCTTGCTTTTATTGGTAGTGGATAATATGGTTACATGTACACATGGGGGTATTGTAATGTAAAGTCACAATGGAATGAATAGTATAAACCAACAGCAACAAACTACTAGATCACCTCAAGGTAAGTCTGTTGGATGTGTCTGTAATGAAGACGACCAAAGGACTACAAGACCTTCCGTCGTTCAGCTCAAGGTGAGGTGCTGGTTATATTACTTTGCTGGGTTGGTTCTGACTGGAGCGTTTGGATTCCAGTTGGATGAATTGGCAGTTTGAACCTCGACTGCTGCAAGTGTGTATGTATGGAGTACAGAGCAGGATCCTGATCTTGTGCTGCGGCATTTGGACTGGGGATGGCGTAGGACACGATTGAGGTCAATATGGTCACTTGATTAGGCAGGGGGAGTAGGAATAGGCTCTTGGCAGTACGTTGAGGATCGGCATTTGCAACGATCAGTAAAATCTTCGATATTTAATTATGGCGTCACTCTCGCTGCGTCCCAAACTGCCTTTCTAACGTCTACTTGCGTGAACATTTAATCGAAGACTGGAAAACATTTAAAAACTCCAGACTATTGCTTTAACTTGCTGCATGGATCCATGGAGTAACCACCACCCTGATTATGGCTAAGTAGCATTTTACTATTGATGCTTCTAGTGCAATTATTATTTTTGTAAATTGTAATCTGGCCTTTTGATCAGTTGTCACAGAAGTTAAACCCTAACAAGTGACATGAACTGCAACATACATTGTGATAGGTTGGTACCTCTCTGAAAGTACTCTACAGATAAAATAGTGGACTTATGTTCCACACATTGCAGTAGTATAGACTAATAGAACTGTGTCGGGTTAAAATGCTTGTGTCCCAAGGTGTCTCCCTCCCCACCTGGCCGCTACACATCCCTGCTGCATCGCCACTGGTCAGACGACGCCGTCCATTACTGAGGTCAGCGCTCTAGAAGGTCCCCCGTCACAGTGGGCAGGGTGAATGGATCAATGTTTCTCATGTGTTCACAGTGGCGAGGGAGGACTCCAGTACTTGCTGTCCTGAACCTGTACCACCAAAAACTGTCTAGAAGAGTGTCTTGTCGCGCTAGTTTCCTTAAGCACCACTACAAGACATGACTCTGTAGGCTGAAGTGACCCTGTTGCTGAAGCGACCCATGACAAGCCAAGCAATGTTGTGTGATCCCCTTCAGGATCCCCTGGACCAAGACGTGAGGCCTCCAAGCTGGACCAGCAGCCGGGGACCAGGGAACCGCGGTCTGGGACCAGAGGGTAACCACTAAGCACATCTGAAACACTAGATGCTCTGATGACTTGTTATTTCAAGGGTTTGTCAGAGTGGCTTATTAAGGAGGAAATGTACAGTAAAGTAGTAAAGTGGGTATTGGCTACTCCTTCACAAATGAAGCACACAAAAGGTGTGCAGGTTTTACATCCCCAGGTAAGACGTTTGTTTGTTACCGGACCAGGAATCCGTGGCGGAGGGGAGCTGACTGAGGAGCCGCGCTGGTGGACCTGCCTGGTGAAGGTTGGTTCTGCTACTAAACTAGACACTAGCCACTCAACGAGTCTTCATTCATCAAATGAGGTGTACATAATGCAGATGTGTAATTTAAAGTATTGTTGTGGCTAGATGAAGCCGATGACCTCTCAGGATCCTATTGGAGGACGACCATGTGACCGCTAACATCTTGGGAGGGTCGGTACATATCGAGGTCAACATTTAGTTCCGAAATCATTGGTTCTGAATGTCACTGTGGCAATCAGAGCTATGATTTTTATCGGTCTGTCTGTGTTACCTGGCCAGTAATCCGTGGTGGGAGGAGCCATGCTGGTGGACGATGTCCCTCGCGGAACAATGAAGCCAGGCTCTAAGGTGATTCTCACACTCATTGCCACGTCTATGGACTAGTCCTGCTCCTAAGCTAGCCACTAAACTGGTCTTGAATCAGTCATAAAGTATTGTGAGTTACATTGAGCGTGCCTAAAGAGCCTGTTTATTGCTTTATAAGGACCAGGTGTGTGTTGGTGTCCCTGGCGGCAGCAGAGCATCTCGAGGAAGAACAACATGGACCGACCAACAAGTACTGCTGGTAAGTTTGCATAAACTGTACATTGGCTTTTAACTACGGCTGTTTGTTACCAGGCGTTGAAGTACGAACTACCATTGTGTTTACCACCAGACCAGGACTCCTTGGCTGAGGGTTGCTGGTGGAGATGAATCTGGAGGAAGAACATGAATCTACAAACAAGGAATACTGGTAAACATGGTGGACTTGTACAGGGTGGACTACTGCTGTGTTTGTTACCAGACGATGGGCCAAACTACTGCTGTGTTTGTTACCAGACGATAGACCAAACTACCAGACCAGGAATCCTTGACTGAGGAGACGTGCATCTGGAGGAAGACCATGACTCTAACAGGTAATCCTTGTAATTTAGCATCACATCAACACTTGTCCAAAAGTCAACGTTCTTCAACATGCATAATTCTTAATTTCAGAATGACCAACCAGCAGCACCTCAATCCAGCTGAAGTCATCGCTGGACTGTGGATTCATCTCCTTACACACACACACACACACACACACACACCTTGAGGTTTCCCAGGGTCAGGGTTTAGAGTCAGGGTTTAGAGTTTGAGGCATGGCCTGGTTTCACCACACACACACACACCTCTTCACTTTCACAATGGTTTGGACGTTGAACACAATGCTTCCCCAAAATGTTTTACTGTGCAAACCCTTTGTAAAATGCATTTTACCAATTCTGTTTTGTAATAAAAAAAAATCGTAAAGAAATCTTGCCTGATTGTCGGACTTTCTCTGCATGTTGCATATTATATATTTATATAAATTGTACAATATACACAATCCAAATGATTACTATACAATATACACATCTAAATTGTTACTATACATTAGAATATACAGGTCAATTACTGTATATTCCAACATGTGCAATACTCTATCATGTGCTTTATTATTATTATCATGTCTATAAATATGATCTATAACACTACCTCTCCTCTCATGTGCAATAATATTTAAATTTGTAAATCTGTTTTTGTTCTCATTCCTGTTTGGTCCATAGTTGTTTTATTGTAACTGTATCGCTATGTAACTTGGCACAAGAATTTCCTTCAGGATTAAATAAAGTTCTATTTCTATTCTTTTCTATTCTATATACAACATACACTATCTAAATTCATACAATTTATTATGTCATCTATATTGTTGCTATATAACAGGGAGGGAGGGATGGAGAGAGAGTAAGGGGGAGACGGAGGGAGTGAAGAAGAGATGGATGGAGAGAGAGAGACACCCGAGACGATGGTTTGGAGAATACCTGTGGATCATAACCTTTCCACTCCCAATGACGGGGACCCTGCTCGTCTCCATGGCGACAGGTGGAATCAGGTAACCAAGGTGATTGATTGTGCAGGTGAGCACGCTATTAATTATGATGATGATGTGTTACCATATTAACAACATTTACATTTAGGGCATTTGGGCCGAGTTTCTTTCCCAGTACTCCCATGGCCATCACCCCCCCCCCCCCCTCGAGGAATGAGGTGCAGGAATCAAGCGCTCCAAAATCAAATCTCTTCCATTTCCCTCCTCGCCGCCATGAGAAGAGACAGAGTGTGAGTGTGTGTGTGTGTGAAGATGACGTTGGGCTCTGCTTTAATTAAAGCAGTAATAAAGCGAAGGCTCCGGCGTCGCGCTCCGAGCCCCAAGGTCGGCCTTCATTATGCGGCCGCACGCTGCTTATGTAACGCGGAGACTCTGTAGGGAAACCAAACGTCTTTTCGTTTTTGGGTTAACTTACTTAAAAAGCTCCCGGGAGGACATTAAGCACTATTTATGATAGTCAAGGAAGGTTAAAGTGATATTTATTTATAGATATATGCTGTATATCAATCTCTCTATATAGATATATATATATATACGTGTATATAAACAGTAAATAATATGTACTGTTGTGTATTGTATAAGGTATTGTATATTATACAATACCTTTGAAGGTGGTTATTATGTGTGTGTGTGTGTGTGTGTGTGTGTGTGTGTGTCACTGATTAGTGTCCCTTCACGGTGAGTATTGAATCTGCCCTTGGTTACTACGGTAACCATTTCAAACGTACCTTGAATTTCCTGCGGAAAGGTTATTGAATCTCACACACACACACACACACACACACACACACACACACACTCCCTCTCACACACCCTCACACACACACACACACACACACTCCCTCTCACACACCCTCACACACACACACAGAATTATGTAACGATCAAGATTGTGAGATGGCAAATTCAACTGCATTGTTTATGCCAAGGTTTACTGAGGATTTAATGTGCAATAATCCGTCAGAGTTATTAAAGTGTTAATTAAGGGTGACAGACAGGTTTATAACAGCGCTCAGTTATTAAAGGTTTAATTCAGGGTTATACCACGTTTGAGAGGGTTGTAAGGGTTGTAACAGGACTTTAAATGTGACTTAATACATTTTATTTCGGGTGGTAGGTTGGCAAAGGGTTCAATTTGGGTGCTAGAACTGCGCCAGGGTTTGAGACTTGAGTCTTCTTCAGGGTTAATCGTGGGTGTGGTCGTTAGGCTGGGAACAGGACTACACAAGGTTATTAAAGTGACTAAAAGGTGAACTCAGGGCAGCTCGACTGTTCTTCCGCAGTCATCAAGCGTTGGAGTGCTGAAGGCCGGTTAACGAGCGCCTGAATTCAGTGAGACGCCTTGTTCCCCCCCCCCCCCCCCCCGTCCCCCCCCAAGACTCACA
>PIJE02003287.1:0-2500 GCA_002895965.2 Coryphaenoides rupestris | reverse complement strand
TGTCCCTGCAGGTCCAGCGGCGCCGCTCCTGAGGTGTGAAGATGCTGCTGCTGCTGCTGCTGCTGCTCTCAGCACCCGCAGGCTTTTAACACCTCGCCGGTGTGTTCGGGTTTCGATCGCCGATGTCGTCTTGAAGACGGCGTGACGGCATCAGCCCCCCCCCTCTTACACAACGCCGCTTTCTGTGCCAACCTGGGGGGTGTGGGCGGGCGGGGGGGCCGGTCTTTTTTGTTGTCCTGCTTTTAAGCCGGACGTGGTGACGAAGCCGGGTCGATGCTCGGTGACGTCTTGTGTGAAAGCGGTATTGCCAGCATGCTGGGACCGGGGGGACGGTGGGCGGTGGACGGTGGACGGGGACGTTGTGATGACGTCGTGATGATGTGTGGGATCAGTCGCTTCCGAACCTCTGAATCCGGCATTATGACATAAATCTCATCTCCATATAATCTCCTTTGCGCTCCTTCATTATCCTTTGCCAGTATTCGGGGATCTCTGCGTAAAAGAGGCTCATCTCTGCTCCTTTGGGATTCTGCTCGTGTCAATAAAGCTTTTTAAATGTCAGATTCTGAGTCATCACGAGAGAGATATTGTGGGTGGGGGGGGGGCGGGATTTTTGAGAAGCACGTCACGTTTTAACAGAATAACGGAATTGTCAAACAAACACCCTTTATATTGAGATAGAGAGAGAGAGAGAGAGAGAGAGAGAGAGAGAGAGAGAGAGAGAGAAGGGAGATGTAAATGGATTGCATTTATAAAGCGATGGTGTCTTGCTCAGGGACACCTCCACACTTAGCTAGGAGGAGGAGCAGGTAGGGTTAGGTGGTGTCTTGCTCAGGGACACCTCCACACTTAGCTAGGGGGAGGAGCAGGTAGGGTTAGGTGGTGTCTTGCTCAGGGACACCTCCACACTTAGCTAGGAGGGAGGAGCAGGTAGGGTTAGGTGGTGTCTTGCTCAGGGACACCTCCACACTTAGCTAGGAGGGAGGAGCAGGTAGGGTTAGGTGGTGTCTTGCTCAGGGACACCTCCACACTTAGCTAGGAGGAGCAGGTAGGGTTAGGTGGTGTCTTGCTCAGGGACACCTCCACACTTAGCTAGGAGGAGGAGCAGGTAGGGTTAGGTGGTGTCTTGCTCAGGGACACCTCCACACTTAGCTAGGAGGGAGGAGCAGGTAGGGTTAGGTGGTGTCTTGCTCAGGGACACCTCCACACTTAGCTAGGAGGGAGGAGCAGGTAGGGTTAGGTGGTGTCTTGCTCAGGGACAACCTCCACACTTAGGAGGGGGATCGAAACCAGCAACCGCTCTTACCTCCAGTGTTCAGTGGCGTGACTGTTTGTTTCGATCTGTTTTGGTCAGGCTGTCCAGTCACTCAGCAGTCAGACGCAGCCGTTTAGTGAGCGACGGTGATGTAACGTCCGTGTTTAAACTCTAATGAGCTCCAGAAGCCACGGCTACGGCAGTCGGGGATCCCAGTTGTCATCCAGAAGAGCGTTTAAATCTGACGATAGATGGATATTAATGGGATGGAGACACAGGAGAGAGAGAGAGAGAGAGAGAGAGAGAGAGAGAGAGAGAGAGGTAGAGAGAGAGAGAGGGGAGTGAGGGAAGATGTGGGAGGGAGAGGCAAGACAGAGCGAAGCAAGCGAAAAACACAAGGAGAGAGACAAGTCAGACAGACAGAGAGAGAGAGGTAGAGAAGTGGAGAGAGAGAGAGGGAGAGAGAGAGAATCAGAGTTAGTGTGAGAGAGAGTGAGGGAAAGAGAGAAGAGAGAAGAGAGAGAGACAGAGAGAGGAGAGAGAGAGAGAGAGAGAGAGAATCAGAGTTAGTGTGAGAGAGAGTGAGGGAAAGAGAGGGGGAGAGAGAGAGAGAGGGGGAGAGAGAGAAGGGGAGAGAGAGAGAGAGGGAGGGAGAGAGAGAGAGAGAGAGAGAATCAGAGTTAGTGTGAGAGAGAGTGAGGGAAAGAGAGGGGGAGAGAGAGAGAAGAGGGAGAGAGAGAGGGGGAGAGAGAGAGAGAGAGAGAGAGAGGAGAGAGAGATAAAGGAGGAGCTGGGGAAAGCGCACGGAGTGAGTTTCAACGCCGGGGCGATTCGGGAGCGAACAGCAATCACCACCTCGCGAGCACATCCATCAGGAGCCCCCCCCCCCCCCCCCCCACCTCCTCCACCCCCCACCCCCCCCCCTCCCCCCCCCCCGCGCCCTGGGAGCCATTAGGGCCGACCGCCATCGATCACGGAGCCCCGCGTCAGCCCCTCCTCTCTCCCCCCCCTCTCCTCCCCTTCCTTCTCCCCCCCCCCCCCTCCCCCCCCCCCCTTTCATACCGCCGCTTTATCGCGTGTCGGCGTTCCGCGATCACACATCACCAGAGAGAGAGAGAGAGAGAGAGAGAGAGAGAGAAGACACAGACAGACAGACAGACAGCGAATGAGAGCGAGAGAGAGGGGGGAGAGTGAGAGAGGTGGTGAGAGAGAGAGAGAGAGAGAGAGAGAGGAGAAGAGAGATGA
>PIJE02003286.1:0-33374 GCA_002895965.2 Coryphaenoides rupestris | reverse complement strand
CCCGGCTGATGTGTCGAGAAACACTGCGAGTAAATGTGAACTTAGGGCTGCGAGAAACAATAGAATAGATCAGTAGCAGTAGTAATGATTCACAGCATTAAACTTGCAGAAAAATCTTCCGAACTTTGTTCTCGCGTGTGTCCAAACTTTGGGCGTGGTTAATGCGCTTTCCGCCGGCACGGAAGTTTGCTGTGGGCGGGGCCTTTGAGGAGTTTCTCGCGGAGTATGAAATGTCCAGGGCTGCGAGAACTTTGTTCTTGTTCTCGCTTCTCGCGGAGTATGTAGCAGCCTTTACAGACTGGGTGGCGAGTCGCCTTTCCCGCGATTTAAAACGTGTCAGTGACGCATTTTTCATCACCCAGAAGTGATTGGTCCCATGGATGTCCACCAGAGAGTATAAGCGTAAGTGACATATTGTTTTTTCGGTGTCTGCTAGTGTAAACAGAGTATCCACCATTAAACACGATAAATAAACAGAGTAAACTGTTGCTATGGCTGAACCAACAAAGAAAAGATTGTTGACTACAGACGATGAAACAAACAAGTGCAAATCCAAAGAAAAAGAAACAAATTGAAGGAAGTCAAAAACAGTCAAAAAAGGAACACGTCAAAAAAGGAACGTGTCACCCACCCGTGTCACACTGTTTGGATGCAATTACCGCTTTTCGCCATAGATGTCGCCATAGAGCACGAAACCAAAATCTTAGAGATTACCACTTTAATTAAAGCTTAAAGTGATTTGCTAATGTAGACATTTTTCAAAAACTAGTATTAATGAAATGGGGACAAAACCACCAAACATATTGATATTGCGCTACTTCATTTTTGGGCAGCAAAATCACAAGTCAAGTGTGTGGTTGTTCTTCAAAGCATATTCATATTAAAAACATATTGAGATTAATTTTTTTTTAAAAAAGTCCCAAAACATTTTAAACGATTCTCCAATGAATACAATGACTTTACTGACTTACTATACCATGCCACACTCATAAACTACACTACACCAATACTATACTAATGTTAAGTTAATGATAAGTAAGAGAAACACAACACAACATTAGAGACGATGTAACAGACTTGTTGGACACACTGACCAGGTATCTGAGTGGTGACAACAACGGCTGGAACACACAGAGAACGCACACAGAACAGTTCTCAGAGACACAGCGTCACAAGTCACAGCAACAAGACAACAACAACAACAACAACAACAACAGAACAACAATAGCAACAACATTAGACATGCGCTGATGGCCAGAGGAGCGGCCACACACACACACATGTTGTAAGAGAGACCAAGGACACTGGGCCGTGCATGCACAAGCTCTCCCGGAGGAGACCACTGGGATGAGGCATCGCCAGAATGCTTGTGTGTCACAATTCATACTTCACAAGCAAACGGTCGCAGCAGGCACAGGACGAGCAAAGAGAAAACCCCAAAAGTGTGTCTTTTTTCTTTTCTCTTGTCTCCAGCAGGCATCTGGTGACAAACCAACAATCTCTTGTTGTTAAAATGAAAGTGCCGATATTAGTCATACAGAACTCAGCAGGCCTCATGAAGGAGTGAATATAGTGTGGTGTATATGTTAGTTTTTTCCAAAGAGCTCATTCACTTTCTCATATAAATAGAATGACTAAATGTATTTAGGCTATAGATGGGGAGACACACCACTATCTCCACAAACTGTACACTTTCAAGTGTAGTGCCTGCCATGTGTTGCTATGTGTACTTATGTTGTACGTATGTTTCAATGCAATTTTTTTGTTATTCTTTTGGGATAGCAAAGCCAGATGGAAAAACGTGTGGAATGGCTGTACCCTCTGTATAGGTAACCAGTTACAACACATGAAACATTCTGCATGCCTGACCAGTGGAAGACAGCTGACGTGCGGAAAATAACAGAGAGCTGTGAGGACGACACAATGAAAGGTTGAATGGTTCAAAATTGTCCAGTAACTTCAATGTAGGAACTACACTACACGCTGTATTGACAATTAGTATTTGGTTTTAAAATACATTCTCAGACTATTTGTTTACTTGGTGGTTGGATCATTACAAACCCCCTTGTTGTAGGGCTGGACTGGGTCATTCAACACACATCCGTCTAGAGACCACACACCAATTTATAGACTCCGCCCATTCGGCTCATGACCGTATACACGCCCAGCTCTACACCGACCAATCGCCAATGAGCAGTCATCACAGATGAGTCTCGAGATAACCAATCAGAGGCAAACACACCCCGTGCTCTTTTTCAAAGGAAGAATTTCCCAAAGCGGCTGTATTGCTCCAGTCTCTAATAAATGTATTTCTTTGACGAAAAGGTCCTGACAAAAATGTACTAATTTCAGGATTAAGTAAGCCGGTGCAAAAATGAAGGAACAGCACCCCCTATGGTGTAACACTGACTACTGCAGTTGCTTTTCTGATCACTCTCATACAGGAAAACAGGAACTTGTGCCATCTCTGTAGCTTGATCTGAATGTTTGTTCATTCTGTTACAATGTCAACATGCACTGTTGCACCAAACTGCTGCATCCGATCAGTGGCAGGCTCAGCTTAGCGTATTAGTGCATAGCTTAACATATGTGAGAAACATCACCACACACAACATAGCACACATCGCTCATAGCTCATGAAAACACAGAGAAAAGCCAGTGAGAAGCAAGTCCAGGCATAGAAGAAGGAAAGTGTTATTTATCAGAGATGAGGAAAATAAGACAGTTGTGGCGGTAACTCAAATGAGTTGATAAACCTGTAAATACAATTCAACGGAATTCAAAGAAATGAGTAAAAGAAAAATGAATCAATATGTTGCAGGCGTATACGCAAATGCTTACAAGACTACATTTTACTTTTTTTTTTTTACGTCACAACTTAATGTCAAAAACCCATTATAGAAGATAATAAAATAATACAAATGCTATGATGAATACAATTAATTAATTGAGAAATAAATGAATGATTTGACTTAATGACTTCATTCAGTGGATAAATGTGGATTATGTGCGTGAAGCAAAGGTTATGATCATCTACCGCCATATCAATAACATAACATAATAACTTTTTTTTGGGGTGGTGCTCAGCGCATCAGGCAGCAGCAAACAAAGCCGGTCTGGGATGGGAGGCGGTGAAGGAAAAGGGTTGTAAGACACAGAATCAACAACACATAGAAAAAAAAAACAGCCAAGCGCACAGGCAGACATAACTAAACGATACAGAGAGAGAGAGAGAGAGAGAGTGAGAGAGAGAGAGAGAGAGAGAGCAGCGAGGAGGATCTCAGCAGCGGAGAGACCAGCGTGGCATCACACAGTCCTGTATCACACACACACACACACGCACACACACTCATGCATGCGTGGGCGTGCAGTGCGACCGGTAACGGGCGAGGAGGGCGAGGAGGAGGAGGGGGACGTCAGAAACTCACTCCCGGGCGCGGCGGCCGTGGCGTTGGCGTTGGAGAGAACTACGTGAGTGGGGGTGGAAATATTGGTTACGTCATGGAGCTGGCTGAGCACGGAGGACCGGCGCCGCATGGCCCCCTGGAAGGAGCTGCTCCGCTTGAAGGTGCTCACTACCTCCATCTGGTGGAGAGAGAGAGAGACGTGCGCGCCACACAGAACACAGAACACAGAACACATGACACGCGACACATGACACGCGACACATGACACACGGCACGCAAAACATGGCGTCTCCGCCGTGCGCCGCCACCGCCGCCGCCGCCGGGACGGTAGGTAGGCGGATGGAGACGAGACCCGACATGAGCTTAGATGGTGTAGAGTGGTGTAGAGAGAAATATGTTCGTTAGGAGATTCGGAGGTGGGTGCGGTCGTGGGTGGATGACAAATTCAGTTTCAAATGCACAAAGAAAAGTGTGTGTGTATGAACCTGGAGGGCAGGTGTCTTTTACCTGCGTTAACGTGGAGATTGGGGGAAAATGTTTTAACTAGAACAACCTGTTTACTACAGTGAAGAAATATCAAATAATAACTGAACAATTAGCATAACCTAAAAGCTGGCTACTAATCACAAAGATTTGAAGAATGTACAATATCTGTAGAACTAAAAATGTGTGCTAAATTTAACAGATATACATTAACTGAACTGTATTATCTGTATTATTGGTCTTCATCTCCAAACTGTTCATTTGTGTTGTAATCAGGATAGCCGGTGTTTCCACCAAGCTTAATATAGGTCGTGCTCCATGCCTTTCAGCAGTCTATTCATGGAGGACATCTGGTGTTTTTAGCCATTTTCCTGGCACATATGGAAAACCGTCCGTATGTTCAGGCGAACCCTTTACATAATCATAAACACTGGCTTTCCTCTTCAGTCGAAAACGCAGTATTCTTTCATAATTCAGATTTTATATCTTCCGAGATACTGTTGAGGATATGGTGTCGATGCCTCAGCAGTGTGTATATACAGTATGTTCCGGACAGAAACCTCACGCATCTGATATTTCCGAACAGCACTTGAACCCACCATAAAATGACAGGAGGATTAAGAATGAAATGATAGTGAACTGAAAACATAAGAATGTAATATATACGCATGACATGAGTGTATTGTGTCGGTGGTGCCTGTATGAGTAAATGAAAGGTCATTATAGTACTCAGAAATATAAAACATGCAAACGGGAGTCTACAGGCAATTGGAGACACCGAGAGAGCACAAGAAACGTGGTCATATCGAATTCCCCCAGATTTCAGTTGACCAACTGAAAAATATACAACATTTCTGTGACATAACACGACATATGATCCATAGTATCTTGATGACGATATGATTGATATGATGACTTGTGAAGCATACCTGTGTCTGAATGCGGTTGAGGCCTCTGAACCACAGGATCTGGCCGCGCCTCAGCTCCCGCTCGGCGTGGTCGATCTCGTCCTCGTCGTCGGCCATGTCCTCGTCCATGATGTCGTCGGCGGCATTGCCAGGCCCCGCCTCCTTCAGGCACTTGAAGTGGCTGGTGGGTACGGAGGTGACAATCTGTCGCCGGGGGCAACAACACAGGACGCAGGTTTTCTATGTTAGTCGAGAGTTCGATCGGCGAAGGTCTTCAAATTATAGTGGTGAGTGAGTGTGCCCCATGTGCATTGTCATGATAACGTCCAAAGTTCGAGAAGAAACGACAGTTCAACAGCCAATCAGGAAAAGTCAAATAATTTAAATAGCCAATCAAGGCAAAGGATGCTATTTAAATGGACTGTGCGTTCAGAGGAGACGGGGGCGTGTCCTGTGGGTGTGACTCAAGGGTTGTGTTCCTCTGATATTACCTGTCCCCACAGCAGCTCTCCCAGGCCAATGAAGAGACACCAGAGCCACTGCTCCAGGTTCAGCGGAGCGCAGCTGAACGGCTTCCCTCCCAACTGCACGATCACAATCTGAACAAGACACCACAGACACACACACACACACACACACACAGGCTTTACCGCGGCATCCTACAAGACCAAACTGAGGACGTTTCAACCCATTTGGTGGATGTAACGCAAGTAAACAAATATAATAAAATAGGTCAGATTCCACACTTGAATAGGTCCAATTAAAATAAGATAAGAGATAAGATAGAACTTTATTCCTTCTGAAGGAAATTATTTTGCTCACCTGCATGGCGAAGGTTCCCAGCACGATGGAGCAGAAGATGGGGTTGGCGAAGATGCCGTCGAACACGTTGCGCTCGCCGTGGATCTTGCGGGCGTTGATCTCGTTGAAGAGCTGCATGAGCACGAAGGTGTTGAAGATGACCGTGTAGTGCTCGGAGGGTGGGGAGTGCAGCGGGGCGTTGCGGCCGCTGTCGATGTTGAAGATCTTCTCGCCTGAGGGAGGTCGGAGGTCGGCGCGTTGACGGACGCTTTCGGTTAGCACGTCAAATGTACTTTTCACGTCTGTCATATTATTGTAACGTGATGACGTGATGTGTTTCTGAGGAGCATTAGGCACCTTTATCCCGTCTGTACAATTCATTTGGTAAGTGGGGAATGATATGAGGTATCGGTATGGCCGATTTCGTACTATTTTGTACTGCATGAAAAAATGCATGAATGTAATTTATTTCATGAATACAAAAAACCCCCTTAGACAGGGTCTAGCTGTGCAAAAAAAATTGAAATGTTGACCTTTAACCCCAGTAGGCCTACAGTATCTGGAGTCTACCTGCACAAATAATTTTGCAAAAGGACCCACACCCTACTTGCTGCTTAATATATGTCATTGCTGTAAGTCACGTTGGATAAAAATGTCTAAATAGTAGCCCACTACTCCCCCATGCTATACATCCACACACACCCACCTACGAACAGCAGGGTGAAGATGATGATGAGCTGGTAGGCGCTGTGGCCCAGGATGTTCTTCAGCATGGTCCTGGAGATCAGGGGGTTGTTGCGGCCGTAGGGCTTCCTCAGCAGCAGGGACTCGGTGGGCGGCTCGGTGGCCAGGGCCAGGGAGGCGAAGGTGTCCATGATCAGGTTCACCCACAGCATCTGCACCGCTTTCAGGGGAGAGTCCTGGAGAACACAGGGTATGGGGTAGAGATGCGTGGGGGTGTTATTGCAAGGGGTCACAAGGTCACGATTTTGTTTGATGCCCCACTTCTGATTTCTGCAGACTACCTCTACGGATGATAACCCCTACATGCTCCTTAATGATGCATCTGAATTCAGTGTATGTCATGTTGGATGCAAGCTGCTCGATGAATAGAAAGCAGATAGTAATAATATATGTTTAATGCTTTGGATTGTTCATCACAGCAGTTGTAAAGACTTGTACGTTGGAAGCAGATGTGAAAGTGTTCAAAACAGAGTTCTGCATTACACACTGTAGTTGTGAGTTTGTCCCCACCTAAAGGTTAATCGTATAAAATACAGGCTGGTTTGATTCTAAAAGTTGAAGTTGTGCTTTCATCACTTAATATAATATATTAGCTAGATAGATTTATCGAACCATATCCTACCATTCATTTTAAAATAGGGCTGGACGATATGGCCAAAATCTTCCATCCCGATATCGATAATTTTATATCTTAATAACAATACATATCAGAATACTGCATGTTTGGTAATGGTAATTAAATAAATAAAAAGTCTATAGTAACTAACCACAGGGTAAAGCCTATTTTTGTGTAAATTAAATACTTGAAAAATTTGGAACAGTCTGATTCAGCAATTCAGCAACATTACATCACTTTACTAGCCTGGAAATCCAGACCCACATCTAGAAAGACTCGCTGAGCAAATTCAAATTGTGCTCTCGCGAGAACTCTGGATTTCCAGGGTATCACTTTACTGTAATGCCATTAAAACCAGGAAAAACCATATCACAATATTACGATATCCAAAGTCTAAGACGATATCTAGTCTCACACCAGGATATCGATATAATATCCATATATTACCCTTTAAATTACACTTTAAAACATTAAAAGTCTACAGCCACTCAGTAAATGTAATAAACGTAATGTCTGCACCCACCTATGTACGGCTGACCCTGACAAAGCGATGGTTTAATATACACACACACGCCTATACACACACACACACACACACACACACACATGCACACACATGTGGGGCGGGGCTAACCTGAGTGATGCAGGCGCCGCAGAAGGCCACGATGACGGCGACGATGTTGACGGTGAGCTGGAACTGCAGGAACTTGGAGATGCTGTCGTAGACGTTCCGGCCCCACATCACCGCCTTCACGATGCTGCTGAAGTTGTCGTCCGTCAGGATGATGTCCGACGCCTCCTTGGCCACGTCGGTGCCCGCGATGCCCTGAGAAGACACACACACAAGATGGACGTGGTAGTGTGTGTGTGTGTTTGGTGGCTGGCTGGCTTCATTGGCCTCACCTGGCCCAGTTAAAATGGTGCATTGGGCAATTAGTGCACCACAGGTTAAGTCAGCCATCAGCACACACACTCGGGAGAGTGCTAGCATGCTAGTAGGTACCATCTGCTCTGTCACGCCACATTTACTTTGCTTAACTTTTTACTTTACTTTACATTTCAACACCACTACGGCCTGTGTCCTTGGAGGAGCCCCGAACTAAGCCACTGATGTGGCATTGTGGCAAACTGACACACTTTCATTTCACGTGATGGTGGTTATGGGGCGGGAGAGTGTGGTGGGCGTGGCTCAGGTGTTAGAACACCCTGACGAAAGGTTCCGGGCCTGATTCCCAGTGGGGGGGAGAGAGCAACATCCCTGTCAGAATCTACTGGATCAAAGCTTCTGCTGAATAATTCATTGTCTATCATTTCTTATTTGCCATGTCACACTCATTAAACCAGTATCTTGTACAGTAAAAATGCAAAATGCTGACAAATCTGAATTGGACTAAAATAAATAGTAGTCCACAGTGATATAGAGCTGTCTCTTTCGACAAATGTACTTATTGTAAAAAAATGCCCTCAATGTAAATGTACATACTGTATAAATGTAGTCCAATTTTGTCAGAATTGTTGGCTGGCAGGAAGAGTGCCGTAAATAAACAAAAACATGAATAAAACCATCTCCTTACACTTGCCGAACCTATGTACAGTATGAACTCTAGAACTACAGTATACTGTACTGTGAACCTCCTCTGTCCTGAGGAGCTACAGTAAGGTGTCTGGTCTGGTTCTCACCATGCCTAACCTATGTACAGTTTGACCTGATATGAGCCTCCTCTGTGGACCTGGGTGTCTGCTCTGTCTGCTCTCACCATGGCGAAGCCCACGTCGGCCTTCTTGAGGGCGGGTCCGTCGTTGGTGCCGTCTCCGGTCACGGCCACCACCTGCCTCTGCTCCAGCGCCGTGCTCTCGATAATGCCTGGTAGCACACACACACACACACACACACACACACACACACACGGTTCACCAAGAAGTCAGCATAATCTGGAGTAGAGTTGACTGATATTAAGTAAACCTTCAAGTAGAGTCTAGAATCTGAAAGTAGAGCAGAAGTAAGGTATAAAACCATGACTTTGATTAAAACAGTAGTTGTGACGAAAGACCTAACACAATAAGACAATAATATCATTATTATTGTATTATCATCATATTATACAATGTTCTGCTTGCCCATCCAAATGCAGTCCAGTCCGAGACGAGACCGAGTCTGATCTTGAAAACTACAACACTAATTTAATCACATACCACCCTAAAATAGTATTGGTACTGAGCATCAGAAGAGTGGTACCTTTCACCAGGGTGTGTTTGTCAGTGGGCGAGGAGCGAGCCAGAACTCGTAGCTTGGGCCAGACCTTGTCGATGCGCTCCTGCTCGATCTGTTCCCATCATCCAAATACATGTACGTCAGTCAGTGAGCTTTGTACCGTTTTCGTATACGTTGGTAGTCACCGTCGTAACTCCACCCACCTCTCCTTTCTCATTCCTGATTCGGCGGTTGAATTCTTTGCCATCGATGCACAGGAAATCGTCGCCCGGCTGGATGATGCCACACTTGGCGGCGATGGCGCGCGCCGTGTTGATGTTGTCGCCGGTAACCATGCGCACGGTGATCCCTGCGCGCTGGCACTTCTTGATGGCATCTGGGACCTGAGGGAGGAAGAGGAGGTGGAGGAGGAAGAGGAGGAGGAGGGATCTGTATCAGCTGCCGTGGGGGTGGAGTCGGACGCTTTGCTAAGATGTTCTCAGCAGGACTCTAGGATTTTAGCGTTGTGCTTTTAAAATAAGATCAGATGAAATGTACTTAATTCATTCCAGACGGGAATTTAAGTTGTTACAGCAGATAGTGATGAGAATTTTTTTTTAAATAAATTTCACAGTTACATTTAGGAGGGTATTATGCATCTAGGTTAAATTGTCTGGCTTTGTTCTATTGCCTTCAGCCATACAAAGAACCTTTTAATTGGACTTTAATTATCCACTTGCACATGTTAATGGTGGAAGTATAAAGCATCATTTATTATCAGAGATAGCTTCAAAGACAGAGCAAGGACAACACTAGAATGCTTCCTGGCACATAACCCGTCTTTCAATAATTTACAATTTTTACAGCATAATGTTGATGTCATAATTTTTTATTTCATATTTTCAACACCAATAGAAGCTACAAAGCTTTAAATTCTGTTCATAAAATTAACTTTAAGAGGATTTCACTGCTTGACATAATAATGACAATTATAATCATTACATTTCATGAACAGGAAAGTGTCACAGCAGAAAATAAAAGAGAGCAATAATAAGAGGATAAAAATAGCAATGTGTACAAAAAAATGTAATACAAATAAAAATGTATCAGAATAAGCGTACCTCAGGCCGGACGGGGTCCTCGATGCCGACCACGGCGATGCAGGACAGGTTGGTCAAGATGTCCACCTCGTCCTCCCAGTCGGGCTCCGGGGTGGCGGGGAGGTCACGGTACGCCATGCAGATGGTGCGCAGGCCTTCACACGCCATGGGCTCGATCACCTTCTTTACCATCTTGTCCCGGTCAGCCCGCTTGAAGTTCCTCAGCTCCCCGGCCGCATCCATGATGGTGGAGCACCTGGGACACGCACACACACACACACACACACACGCACACACGCACACACACACACACACACACACACACACACACACACACACACACACACACACACACACACATAGGGCCAAGGGGTTAGCCTTGTGGTTGCCATTTTTCCCGCCAAAACCCCAGAAGAAAAAGTCAATGTTATAAGCTGCACAATGTTTTTTGTGGCTGAATGTGGTGACTCATTGCTTATCAACACATTTAAAAAGCAACCTTTAAATTATCCTTGATGATATAGAAATACATAATTTCTTTCATCTTAAAATAAATCAGATATTATAAAAAAAAAAATTATAATACAAAAATTATAAATAATAATAAAACATACATACAATTAAAATGTCTAAATATGAAATCAATCGATCAATGTTTATGAGAATTATAATAACAACAACGATAAAAATCTGATATTTCCAATGATTTTCTGTGTCTCAATACACAATTCCACACAACCAAATTAATTTCACTATTTGTTTCCCAAATCATGCAGGTACCAGCACATATACTTCATATACTGATACATGTGTATGGTAGGACAGCAGTAAAATCAGTAAAAACATGAAACCACAGACTTCTTGAGCAGGATCTCGGAGGCTCCCTTGCTGTAGAGGCGGAAGGAGAGGTCGGGCATCTGGACCACGGTGCTCATGGACTTGCGCACGGAGTTGAAGGTGAACACCTTGTACAGCTTCTCCTCTGGGGTCTGCTCCCGGATGGGAACATAGTCCCGCTTCAGGGCCTTTACCAGGCCCCAGCAGGGCACACTCCGTCTTGTTGCCCACCTGCTTGGGCAGGCCGCCCTCTTGGTCCGGGGGCTGGAGGTGGACCAGAGAGAGAGAGAGAGCGAGAGAGAGCGAGAGAGAGAGAGAGGAGAGAGGAGAGAGAGAGAGAGAGAGAGAGAGAGAGAGAGAGACAGAGAGAGACAGAGAGAGAGAGAGACAGTTTGGTACAATGTTGAGCCCATAAAGGTTGAGCCACTTGTGAATCCCTCCATTCACTTGTGTCTGATCGCACACACACACACACACACACACACACACACACACACACACACACACACACACACACACACACACACACACACACACACACACACACACACACACACACACACCACATACACACATATGCATATGCACCCACCACACACACACACAATACAAAATACACAAGACAATACAGGACCCAGCACCTAGCCTTGTGAGACCATTCAAGTTCAAATTGTGCCCCTCTCTTAAGACGGGGCTGGCTGGGCTTCAAGCTACCCGTTTGTGACGGTAGTTCGGACCAATCGGCGTCCTACTGGCATCTACCGTTAGTGCGGAAGCAACAATGGCGAAAGACAGATGGTTCATTCAATCACCCGCCAAGTATTTTTTTGTGCCAGCCCCTTTCCAATGCCGACTGCCAGGTGTGTGGTTCAGGTCACCCAGCACCTACCATGATCTTGGAGGTGTAGGCGCTGTTGATGGAGATGGAGGCCACCAGCAGCTCCAGCACCTTGGCGTGGATCTGCTGCGGGTCGGGGATCTCGGGGAAGTGGTGGTCGCAGATGTACATCTGCACCACCGTCATGCGGTTGGTGGTGAGCGTGCCCGTCTTGTCGGAGCAGATGGCCGTGGCGTTGCCCATGGTCTCGCACGCGTCCAAGTGGCGCACCAGGTTGTTGTCCTTCATCATTTTCTGGACGGGAAATGATAGCGTTGGCAGGCTTCATTCTGTGCTAACCAGTTAGTTAGTTAGCTATATATGGTGTCAAGCAGTGGTTAGCTTTCTATAGCGAGCATCATGTGGTGTTAACCAGTGATTAGTTAGCTTCCTATGGTATAAGCCAATGGTTGTCGAACTATTTTTTACTAATGTACCCCCGCTCAGATATTTTTTCAGCCAAGTACCTCTTTAAAGTTAAAGTGATGTGCTCTTATTATATCCTCTCTTATTATATCTAAGATTTACAAAACTTTTATTCAGGTTTATTAAATTGAATAAGATAAGATAAGATAGAACTTTATTAATCCCGAAGGAAATTCATATGCCCAGGTGGCATAGCAATACAGTACAATAAAACAATAGAGAAATAAACAGAATAGTACAAATAAAATAAAATAACAAATTTACAAATGTACAGTAGGTCTAAGTCCTATAAAAATACCTATAAAAATATAGGTGAAGTATAAAAATATAAAAAAATATATAGGAAAATATATAGGCAAGATAAGGTATTCATTCCGCAAAAACAATTTGGCAATAATTGAAGTGTAATAAAACTGTGATAATAATAATGGTAAGAGGAAGTATTGCACATGATATAAAGAATATTAAGAATATTGCACATAATGATGAAAGGTAATGTAGCATGGTAATATTGTAAGGATAATATTGAGAAGAAGTATTGCACATGACATTAAGAATATTGCACATGAGAGGAGAGGAGATGAGAGGTAATATTGCAAGATAGTATTTAGAGCTAACATGATATTAATAATATTAATAATATAGCTCAATATTAATATAGCATGATATTGAGAGTGTCTATAAAGGGGTATTCATTCATTTTCTTAAGGTGGAATTATTTAACAATTAAAAAAAAGATTCCTGGGTTAAACCTCTGAGTACCGCCTGCAGTCCTTCACAGTACCCCTAGGGGCAGACGTACCCCCGTTTGAGAACCACTGGTGTAGGTTAGCCATGGTTAGCTCACCTTGACGGAGTAGGCCAGGGATATGGTGACGGCCAGCGGTAAACCCTCGGGAACGGCCACCACCAGCACCGTCACGCCGATGATGAAGAACTTGACGAAGTACTGCACGTACACGGGGGTGCACTCCGCCAGCCACACGTGGCCCTGGATCACGAACGTCTCGATGACAAACAGCACCACCAGGATGATGACGGTGGTGGCCGACATGAACAGACCTGCGGAGCAACGCAGGAGCTGCTGTTGTTTTGTGTTTATCCAATGTTAGTTCATCAAACATTAAAGTCACTGTTACATATCAAATAGTAAAGCAACTAAAATCTATCTATAAATAATAACAATATCTATCCCAAATATTAAAAATAAAGAAAAATACCTTATAAAAAAATGTGCAAGTAGATACAAAGACAATTTAAATAAATATGAATTAAATTCCGTATTCTGTAAAATAATTAAAGTGTCATATTAATTAAAACAAATAAATGTCACAATGTCATTTTGTGTTCAAGGTCGGGGCGGCCATTACAGACCACCATGGCCGTCTCCTTACTCGTCTTCTGCGTCTCCTTAAAATTCATTCTCAAAAACTCCAATTTCCAATGAAAGAGAGGGGAAAAAATGACCAACGCTGGACTTCTTAACCGCTCCAGGTAGCATCTCTCGCATATCTGCATTTATAGATAGAAGATTTAGCGCAGAGACAATCTCTCTCCTGTTATTACTTTAACCACCCCCACCCAAACTCCTCTCCTCCTCCTCCTCCTCCTCCTCCACCCGCCTGCCTGCCGTCGCCCTAGCCCACAGATCTCTGGTGCTGTCCCCTACGGTGCGGCACCAAACTCCTGCTTTGAAGTGGTCCACCTGGAAGGGTACGGGGCAAATGCGCTCGGAAGATGAAAGCGGGAGCGTTAAATTAAAATCCACCTCACCTGCCTTCCCAATTTCCACCGCCATTTTAGTCAGTTTGCCTTGCAGCACCGATTTCTCCTTCTTGGGCACGCTGGTCTTCTTCTTCTTCTCCTCCACCTCCCCTCCTTCTGCGCTCTTCAGCGGCTGCATCTCCATGGCGACCGCCTCGTCCTGTTTCTTGGCTTGGGGTAGGAAGTAGAGTAGAAGAAGAAGAAGAAGAAGAAGAAGAAGAAGAAGAAGTTTGGTAAAGTGGTTCATAACCGTGTGCGGTTGACGGACATGTGTGTGTCTGTGTGTGTCTGTGTGTGTGTGTGTGTGTGTGTGTGTGTGTGTAGTGTAGTGTACGTGTGTGTGTGTGTGTGTGTGTGTGTGTGTGTGTGTGTGTGTGTGTGTGTGCATGTGTGTGTATAAGAGGACAACGCTAGGATCCAGGCTGAGCTCACCTTTGGTCTGAGTGGTGTCCAGTGTGCCGTCGGGTTTGCCTGTAATGAATGTACATTTATCTGGATGACTTCCTGTCTGCTTGGTGGTTGGTGTTCATGACAATACAAGGTGACGGTGATCATGGGACACTGCATCTATATTAGCTCTTATGTTCCTTTGCTGTCCTATATGACTAAACTTATGGATAAAAGGGGATTACGATATACGCCAACACCGATCAATCAGAAAGAACACAAGCCACACACACACACACACATATATACACACACGCGTGCATGCACTCAAACACACACACACACACAGACACACGCAAGCACGCACACACACACACACACGTGCGCACACGCACACATACATGCACGCACACACACAAACTGTGTTGGTTCGTACAAAACGCCTCTACGTCTGGATGTCTTGAACATAGACTACCTACGGCAGTCACAACCCCCGGAGGATGGGGGAGGGGGAGCGGGGGGGGGGGGGAGGGGGAGTGAGGAGGGTGTGCAAAACGGGGGGGGGGGGGGGGGGGAGTGGGGTGGGGGGAGCGGGTGGGGGCGGGGTTGTTGTTAGGGCGTGGACATTGAGCGCACCTACCATTGGTGACGTGGCATGGTTTGGCCTCAGCGTCGGGAGGCGGCTGTGTGGGTGACTTAGGGTTGCCCTCTGAGGGTGGGGGAGGAGGGGGGGGGGCATTTTGAGATGGGTCGGGGGTGAAACAAAATAGAGATGAAATAACCTTGGAAAAGAAAAAATGTAAGCAAAAAATCCTGAACTCAAAGGAAGCGAAGCAGTGAGCAGAGCAGGAACCGGGCAGAACATATGGAATGAGCTCTTTGTTTTAAGGAGTGCATTGAAGGTACTGCATGCAGTTGTGTATTATTACTACTACTACTACTACTACTACTACTACCATGTTGTGTTTTATTTTACTGCATTGCATACATATAGCAGTGACTTATGAACACACACACACACACTCACACACACACACACATACACGTGGTTGAGAATTCAAGATGGTGTCCTGCAGAGTTCAGAGGAATTGATCTTCTGTGCCTAACTCGTAACGAACGCTTCGGACAAAAGCAAATGCTGACACATGTGAAGGTATGCTGGGAGCCCTATGGGAAAAAAACTGTAGTTTTCTTCTTTGGATTATAGAACGACAATTTGCCTAACTACCTCCCTGGAGTCTAACGGTTGTTGCAAAGAGGGTTATATTTGAACCCTCTTCCGTGTTGGCTGTTCTGTGATCTGGAAACGCGTCCCTAAGTGGTAGTAATGTGTGGGTGCATTTTAGTATTTTGCATTGACATCAATTATTTGTCACCTTCACAACAAATCATCTTCTCTCTCTGAAATATATACGTACATTAGAATGTTTCACGAAATGTCACATACACATACTTTAAATTCAAAAATCCAATGTCAAATTCAGTACACGTACTGTACACAATTAAATATTTTACATTCGATGTATACAATGGAGGAATTTCCAGATTCAGCATGTCCTGTGCCGACCACGTGGCATCATATTTCACGTGATTAATTGATTAATTTCTATATTTTTTTCAATCATATGGGTTCATTCACTTAGCTAGTCTCTTTAAATGGGAACCAATCGTCAGACCCCCCCCTCCTCCCCAACATACCCCCCAACCCCAACCCTTCCCCATGGCACCATCACACCCCACTCTGTTCCGTTCTAATATTTGATCGCTCTGCAGTCGGTGGAGCTTTCAATGGGATAGAATTATTAAACAGCTGTCTCTCTCGCTCTCGCTCTCTCGCTCTCCCTCTCTCTCTCTCTCTCTCATGAGAGAGATCCAGGGGCCAAGCTGCTTCTCCTGGATCATTAGTAGACCCAGAGCAAAGACCTCCCCACACACTCACTCACACACACACATACACACGCACACATCCACACACACACACACACACACACAAACACACTTCCAAGCACACATCCATGTAATTCCTGCAAAAATAAATAATAATTTTTGTGTTTCCTTTGCATTTCCATTCCTCCAAATGCACATTAGCAGTGTGAATAATTTAAAGAGATAGCTAGCATCAGAATGAACAGCATATTGCTGTTAGCTTCAGCGCTAACTAGCGTGCCTCACTCACACGTCCTCGCTCGTCACGCGGGGGGCAGTAAGGCGTGCGGCGAGCAGATGTTTTGTATCAGGATGAGTGGCTGTAGCATGACTTCAGGTCCGCTTGGTTCTCCCACCGACCCCAGGCGTCGCATATTGTTCGCCGCAGCGCCACCAGAGCGTGATGCGCGAATGAAGCGATTCATGAGCACACAATGAACATGCTGATGAACACACATCCGTGAGCATCCTCAATGCCGCGCGCGAGATAGAGCTGCCACTAGCCGAGAAAAGAATGATCTATTTTTATTTATTTCCTTGAGAATATTTTCTCCATTCAGCAGCATAAAGGGGTGTTCACTGTTCAGTGAGTGTGTAGAATCTGTCAACCTCTCGTATTTAAGACGCCGGTGGCCTATATAGACGATGGGTGAACTTTGTGGCCTGATTGTGGTTTTCTACAAACTCTTTGCGTAAGAAAAAGCTCTCCGCTACTGTTTATTACTAACAGCGCTCGGGGCTTATATTCTGTTCCGTGCTAACAGCGCTATTCTGCTCAGTGCTAACAGTGCTAGCTCCAGTGCCTAGTCCAGTGTTTCCCAAATTTGGGGTCGGGGGAGATTGCTGACTGATAAGCTATAAATATAATATAAAAACACATTTCAAAGGCTTAAAAGGGCTTCAATGGGCTTATAAAGGTCCAGAATAAACTGCCTGATGTTAATCACTTAGTGTGATGCAATGCATTGATGTTCACAGGGTGGACATTTATAGTTCAGGCAGATGTTGAGCGGGTTTAACCGTTGCGTGTGGAAGAAGGAACACGTGCAAACGTTATACGAAGTCGACGTTGCACAAAACGGGGTCACGGGCCGCGAAAAGGCGGGAAAACCACCGCTATATTCAGTTCAGTCAACGCTAACAGCGCTAGGTGCTGTGTTGCGCTAAGCTAAACTCCCGCACCCAGCAGTCAGCCGATATTAGAGTCCTCCTGCTAGCTGGAGCACCGGAGTGTTTCTGACATCAAACATCGGGGCTTTAAATCTGCAAGTTGCTCACCGCTGGCCAAGCCATTACCCATTAGCGAGGCTGCGTGGATTTCCTTTGCGCTCGGAGGTGCGTGCGGCGCTTCCTCTGTGTGTGTGCTGGAGCGCAGTAATTAATGGGAATATAATGTGGAAGTCTGTTGCGAGGCACTAATTGGATTGCAGGGGAGAAACACAGGAAGGTTGCTAACGTGTTTACGGTGTCGCGAGGATGCTGTTGGAAAAGGGGCCACTTTTAGTTCTTTTTTTATTCTATTTCAGAATTCATTATGTTGATGTCAGATCATCTGGAAGACAACTGCCCCTAACTGCCAAATAACATAAAACTTTGTTCCATTACTTCACCTTCGCCCTTACTGTTTCATTTTTTCTTCAGGGATTAACATTATTTATAGTATTTTCCAATTATTATTATATTTGGGATTATGTGGTCTGTAAAACAGTTAAAGCCTCATTGACTCCTTTCTTAAAATCAACAATGCGAGACTGATGACATTAACATTTGTATTTTTATAAATTAATGTATTCATTAATTAATTAAATTATTTATTTATTAATTTGTCAAATTCCAGTACAGATGACATGGTTATGTTAACAATTGTGCTCAGAATTGAGGATGATTTTAAGATGACAATCCAATGTGTGTGTGCGTGCGTGTGTGTGTGTGTGTGTGTGTGTGTGTGCGTGCGTAGGCACCCACGTGATGGAGGGCTCAGGGAAGATGCTTGTGACGGCGGTGGGGGTGAACTCCCAGACGGGCATCATATTCACCCTGCTGGGGGCCGGAGACCACGAGGAGGACAAGAAGGACAAGAAAGGTAAAGAACCAGAGAACAAAAGAATGAAAAAGAGTGAAATAACGAGAGCACAAAAAAAACAAGAAAGCACGACAGGAGGAGAGAACGAAGAAATTAGACAATTAGAGAACGAAAGAACAAGACAACGAAATAATTGAAGAACCAGAGAAGGAAAGGATGGGAGAGTGAAAAAAATTATAAAACAAGGGAACGAAGGAACGAGAGAAAGGAGGAATGAACCAGTGGTAGTAGTGGAAGTGGTACCTGTTCATGCATCCCGTTCCTGGGTTAAACCTCAGCCACACGTCTAACCCTTCTCCTCAGCCATCTTCTCTCCATCTTCTGACGCGCTGTGGTTGACATGGAGAGTAGCGGCGTGCAGGCGTGCAGCCTTACATCTGCATGTTAGCCTCTGGTCTCCACCTGTTTTAAGAGAGAGAGAGAGAGAGAGAGAGAGAGAGAGAGAGAGAGAGAGAGAGATGAAGGCAAAGTAAAGATCCTGTCTGCAGACCCTAGTGGTGTGGGAACATGTGGTTGCCTCCTTGATGGTATCTCATGCCGGTGACTCAACATTCTTTTGATTGGCCGGTGGCTTTGAAACATTTTTCCATGCAGAACAAATTGAACGGAGAGAGAGGGAGGGAGGGAGAGAAGGAGAGACGGAGAGGGGAGGATGGGAGATCAAGAGGGAAGGACAGGGATAGAGATCAAGATCAAGAGAGAGAGAGAGAGAGAGAGAGAGAGAGAGAGAGAGAGAGAGAGAGAGAGAGAGAGAGAGAGAGAGAGAGAGAGAGAGAGAGAGAGAGAGAGGGAGAGAGAGAGAGAGAGAGAGAGAGAGAGAGAGAGAGAGAGAGAGAGAGAGAGAGAGAGAGAGGGAGAGAGAGAGAGAGAGAAGACATTCCCCAAGGCGATTATTTGCAATGATCCGTTGTAGCTCAACTTGTGAGCATGGCGTTAACACTGCCAGGGCTATGCCCCCCCGTATACTTGCACCTTCAGCGCCGGGTGTGTGTGCATGGAGTTCTCTGGCAAACCAGCCAAACGTTTACCACACGGCCCCCCCCCAACGCCCCGCTGCCTGCAATTGGTCAACCACATCACCTGGATCATTGTATCTGCTTTCCTCTGGGCATCGTCTCTTCCCACCCGTGACTTGTGTGCGTCATTAAAGGAACCACACTTCACAGTCAGGGACTATATGGTAGCCCGCCAAAATTGCCCCGTTTGACAGCAGTTTTGACGCCCTATATGCACAATGCTGCGATTTAGATTTCGCTGTACGTATATCAGGGGCCTTTTAGTGCTCCTTCTCCCCTGGGTTGGGGGGGGGGGGGCTCATTCTCCAGCCATACTTAGCACTCATGGTAATAGTAAGACACTTTCGATAAAACTGTCATTGGCATATAACATAACAGCCTGAGAACAGCAGTCTGACCCTCTTAGGACACTTAGGAATATTAATTCCCCTTGGGTTCTGGTGTGCTTGTATTGTGTATTGTATTGTATGTTGTATGTTCTCCTTTAAAAAATACAATATAGGGAACATGTATACTTCCATACAATGGTGCTGCTTCCATTAAATGCAATAACAGCAGACAACGTCCGATATTTGATCCGGGGCTTACCTTGCACACCAGGAAGGAAGCGGGCATCAGATGACAGCGAGGAGATTCCTGTTTCCACGTTTGGAAGCCTTAAGGTTGTTTAGTTTACTATTTATATGAATATGATGCTGTTATCCTCCCCGAGATATTCCCCTGGGAGGTTTCGAGTGGATAAAAATACAGAGGCCCGCGGTCTTAACTGAATCTCCATCTCCTGGACTGGTCCCGCCCCCCCCCCCTCCACCCCCTGCGGACCCCCCCCGGTTCTCTCCGACGTCCGGTCCGATAAAACATTACCAGAGGCCCGCGGTCTTAACTGAATCTCCATCTCCTGGACGAAGAATGGTTCGGCTTCTTTTTTAATATAAAAGGGATCTAAGAACAAAAATTTAAAAAAGCATGGATTTGTCTATTTTTGGCCAGGGGTGAAAAAGAGACAAGATTAAAGAATTTTTTTTTTATCTTTTGTGATTTTCTGACTATTGGGAGGCATATGTAAAACAATATGATCTTTTTAAGGAGTATGACAAATATGCAATGTCTTCTACTGTGTTTAAAATAAAAACCGCCCTCCAAAGTTGGCAGGTACTAGCACAACCTTCGGTTATACATGTACTTAGGAGTTGGCAGGTAAATGAACCATTGCGGCACGCAGCCTAACTCCACGCTTTTAACTTGTGCTACACCGTGTTGAGTATGTTTCTTTGCGATGGTTGCCCTCCGGCTCTTGCGTAGAATGGGGGCAGATTTGAACATCGGCATCGGCCGCTTGGTGATAGCTACTATTAAATGATGCAAATCTTGAGCCCAAGCCGTTCCACGCGGCTCTGTAAGTGTTCATGGTTTCGGGCCCCGGACCGACGGAATTGAAGTCTCTAGATCAAGAGTCGAACGGGACGAGCGGACAACTCAAAGCGTGCACACCCACGATAAAATCATGTGGATGTAAGAAACGTCCGTGTTCTAGAACTTAATCGGAGTGCAGAGTGCAATGTTATCTGATTCAGCTTTGCTGGGGCCGGCGGTGGGTGGAGTGCAGCGCGTCCGCTGTCCGCTTCACAAGTCTCGGACAGAGTTCCTGTGGTTTTCGAAACGCCATTCGGGGGCTAGGGACCGCCCACCCACCCATCTTTTCACTCACTGATTTCCTTTCACCCCAGTCACAGTTTGCAGGGAGGTAAAAGGGTTGGGAGAAGAGAAGAGACACAAGTACAGCAACATCGCCATCAAATCACAGCCCAGATCATTGAATATGACGGATGCACCCCGCGCGTTCAGGTCGCGTCCGCCCCGCGATGGCGAAGGCTCGCATAGCGTCGAGCCATCTCTGTTCCACTTAAGAATTGTTGACAAGTCGATTATTGTCTCACATTCACCCATTCATACACCGACGGCGGTGCCAACCATGCAAGGTAACAACCAACACGTCAGGAGCAGGTAGGGTTAGGTGGTGTCTTGCTCAGGGACACCTCCACACTTAGCTAGGAGGAGCAGGTAGGGTTAGGTGGTGTCTTGCTCAGGGACACATCCACACTTAGCTAGGAGGAGCAGGTAGGGTTAGGTGGTGTCTTGCTCAGGGACACCTCCACACTTAGCTAGGAGGCGGAGGCCGGGGATCGAACCAGCAACCTTCCTGTTGCCAGACAACCGCTCTTACCTCCTGAGCTACTGCCGCCTGTTTTTATGACGCACCTCTCCCACACAACAGCAGCGCTTGCGTTAGCTGTGTGCTGCCCGGTCTCTCCATGTTGTTCAGCTCAGGCAGCTTGATCACAATGACGATGGCATCATCTTCAAGCCTCCCTCCCTGGCTAATGAAGAGACATATGCTGTGCATCATATTACAGACTCGCTACTAAATATATACACATGGTCAAATATCTACATTTTTAAGCTCAGTTGATGACATTACGAAATACGTTTCTTCTAGCCTTTCGGTACTGTTTTTATTGTATCTTGTCAGCTTGAGTTGAGTTTCACAGAAGCACATAAAAGCTAAGGCAATGAAGCTCATTCTGATTCTGAGTTTCTGCCCCTCACCCCAAGAGGGGGAGTGTCATCAACTAAGTCTGGCCTTAGGGCCGAATGATCTGTGAAAAGTATTATTATATATATATATATTTTTGACAGATATTGCGATATGATTCACTATTAGTGGGAATGATAATTTTTGACTGTTGACTGTGTGTTTTTGTGTAACAGAAAGTGGAGCTGCCAGACAGCCCTCGCTCAACCTTCCTGTTGGCCTTCAGTCCAGACCGGTGAGGATGCTACGCCTGTTAGCTCTGTCTGTTAGCTCTATGTCTGTTAGCTCTACGTCCGATAGCTCTACGTCCAATAGCTCTACGCCTTTTAGCTCTGTCTGTTAGCTCTAAGTCCGATAGCTCTAAGTCCGATAGCTCTAAGTCCGATAGCTCTAAGCCTCATAGCTCTATGCCTCATAGCTCTACGTATAACTCTACGTCTGTCAGCTCTACGATGATTACGCTGTTGTACATTCATTTAAATGGTAAATGGATTGCATTTATAAAGCGCTTTTATCCAAAGCGCTTTACAGTTGCCTCACATTCACCCATTCATACACCGACGGCGGTGCCAACCATGCAAGGTAACAACCAACACGTCAGGAGCAGGTAGGGTTAGGTGGTGTCTTGCTCAGGGACACCACGACACTTAGCTAGGTGGAGCCTGGGGATCGAACCAGCAACCTTCCAGTTGGCAGACAACCACTCTACCTCCTGAGCTACTGCCGCCCCACTCATTCAACATATTTGTTCTGTACAATGCTGTGTTAACATGTAAGCATATCTAATAAAACCCATAGCATCTACTTAGCATCGCTGTGTTGAGTGTGTAACGGTGTGGCTAAGCGGCTACGTGTCCTCCCAGGACCCTGATGGCCTCCACCCACGTCAACCACAACATCTACATCACCGAGGTCAAGACAGGGAAGTGCCTCCACTCGCTGGTGGGCCACCGCAGGACCCCCTGGTGCGTGACCTTTCACCCCACCATCCCCGGCCTGGTGGCCTCCGGGTGCCTTGATGGAGAAGTTCGCATCTGGGACCTCCATGTGAGTATTGGTACCCGATAAAATACTGCAGTACTGTATGTGTGAGTATTGCTCCCTGCTAAAACACTGTAGTACTATCTGTGTATGTGAGTATTAGTACCTGCTGGGACACTGGGTATTGTAGTACTGTCTGTATGCAAGTATTAGTACCTCCGAAGATACTCTAGTACTGTCCTGTAACGCACGCCGTCTCCTGCAGGGCGGCAGTGAGAGCTGGTTCACCGACAGCAACGTGGCCATCGCGTCGCTAGCCTTCCATCCCACCGCCCAGCTGCTGCTCATCGCCACCAACAACGAGCTGCACTTCTGGGACTGGAGTCGGCCGGAGCCCTTCGCCGTGGTCAAGACCGCCAGTGACACGGAGAGAGTCAGGTGGGGTCAGGGGGAATGAGGAATCCCCCCGCCCCCCGCCTAACGACAGCCACGCCTACATCCCGTACGCGCACGGTCACGCCACCGCGGAATGAGCATCGCCGCATGCCCACCCCCGACCGAGGGACTCTCTGGTTGCCGGCCCACAGCCCAGCTTGTGCGCGACCGCGCGTTTCCTCTCCACAAACGCCGAGAGTCGAGCATGCAAGCCATGCATTTCCCGACACAAAAGCGCCTTCCACATGCACTAAGCTGGTTTAGCTCGCTCGCCAGGTAGTCAGGTTGAGGGTTAACATGTATGAGCGTTCTCCTCGCCTGTGACAGAATAAGCAGCGCCCTCTGTCTCCTGTGCCTCACTGTATCTTCCGGCTCCTCGCGAGCTTCGCAGGTGCCTCGACCCCTGGGGCACACCACCCGTGCTGCACACAGGCATCCGTCTACCGCCTTTGCCACCAGCGATTCGACTCGCAACCGGCGCCCTTCTGTAGCTGCGCGCGCGCATGCTTTAGTTGAGTAGAGCCAGTGCTCGCGTCGGTCTTACGGCCATGTCCCTGACTCTATCTGTGGGTGGTCGATAGATTATCTGCATTATATTCATATTATATGATTCGCTGGCGCCTCGTAACAAACACCCACCCATTAGTCAACACGGTCTTTAGAACGGTATTTGATGATAACATGAGTTGGGCCTGGTCTCTTTGTCACATTGGATCAGACACGCAGAGTTGATTGTGCAACGGATCGAGCTTGGGTTTTCTCGTGCGCGCACGGCTGGCACGAGTCGCCTATGTCCTCCGCGGCGAGACAGCGTTATCCTTCTCCTCCAGGCTCGGGAATACTGCGGCAGGGCTTCTCCGTTCCCATGCCCACACTTTCGCTCCTAATACCTCCTGTACTCGTGCCGCACGTTCCACATCCCCGGGCGCATCTCCTCCGGGTTGCGGGGCAGTTCGGCCGCCGCCCCTCGGGGAGTCTCCCAGCGTCCCCGTGGTCCAGTACCCCAGCTCCTTCCCCGGCTGCACCCAGCACCTGGGCATGGTCTGCCTGTGCGCGCGCTGCTCGGCCAATCGCGGCTCTTCCCTGGGCGCGGACGTTCCCCCGGGTGCCGCCCCCGACCCCCGTCTGGCCGGCGAGCCGCCCCTCCCCCCCGCCGCCGCCTCCTCCTTCTCCTCGGCCCGCACGGAGCCCCGGGCCCCCTCGGAGCGGCCCTCCGCCTTCACCTCTGTCTACTACGCCCCCGCACCCGCCAACCCCCCCGCACCCTCCGGCCCGCCGCTCGACCCCCACGCGTCCGGCAGGCTCCCCGGGCCCGGCTGGCCCCGCCCCCTCGGCGGCGCCGCGGGCGTGTCGGGGGGCATGCTTCCGCCGCGCACCAGCTGCTCCTCCTCCGTCAGCCTGCTGTCTGTCCTCCGCCAGCAGGACTCCTCCCACTCCTCCCCGGTCTCGGTGGTCCGCCAGCAGGACTCCTCCTCCCAGTCCCCCGTCTACACCTCGGCCACCGAGGGCCGGGGCTTCCGGGCCCAGGGGGGTGAGCCGGGGTCCGGAGCCTCCCTGAGCCGGGGGGGCGTGGGCGCGGATTTTCTTCGTGGCGGGCCACCAAGACCTGGGGCACCAAGCCCGTTATGGGTACGGTGGTAACGCATGTATGTCCGGCCCCCGGCCCCGCCCGGCGCGGATCAACCTTCCGAACGTGCTGGCAGTGCACCGGCCCGTCTACCTTCATGGAGTTTTGAGCGCCGCGTGCGGGCCCTGGACAACCGCACGCGCCTGCCAATGGGGCAAGCGGGTTAGGAGCGCAAGGGTTTCCCACTGAACATAACATGAGAGGTGGTGACGGGCGGCTGGCAGTGCAAGCACCATAGGCACAGCCATATCCACTACCAGCGCCAGCTGGGGCCAATATGACAAACTACTGTTGGGCCTTCATTTTCCGGCCGAGCGGGGAACCCGGCAGGGCCTCCGGCATTCCGGCCTCCGCCCCGCTAAAACCACTGTTCAACCCTCGCGCTCCCCGTCCGACTCCGTGGCTCTGCCGCCCCGCCTCTGGTTGCCCTGGCGTCCCCTCCAGCGCCCGCTCCCCGGCCGGCCGTCTCGTACTCCGAGTTCACATGTTCCGCTGCCGCTGCGCTATCTTCGACTCTCTTCAACGGATCTGTCCTCCAGTGCGTTGTGTGTTTGGTGGTTCACAGCACGACGTTCCTCACGTCGTGCTCTCTCGGAGAGCCTGGGCCCCACCCCACCGCCGCCAGTCTATTGCACTACGAGGTATGGGCCCCGGAGGGCCGGCGGAGGAGCCCGGCCCGGAGAGGAGAGGCCCCAACGAGCAGCAGCAGCAGCCGCCTCTCCCTGCCGGAGGAGGAGGTGCCGGCGGAGGGGGAGGAGCAGGGGTCCACTACCCCGGCAGCCCCGGGAGCGGCAGCAGCCCAGAGCAGATGCTGAACCTGGCCTACAACCAGGAGAGTCTGGGCTGGGAGAGGGTCTACCGGCAGGCCGGGGGCCGCCGCTCCACAGAGCCGCCCGACGCCATGGCCCAGGAGATGCCTGTAGAGCCCCCTGACGAGGACTCCCTGCGGAGGTAGGGGCATGCCTCCACCTCACCTGTCCTTTCCTGTCCTCTCCTCTCCTCTCTTCTTCTGTCCTCTCCTCTCTGATTTAAACCTTCTAAAGGGCCAGTATTTGACAACGTAGCACCTTTGATGCTAGCGCTCTTTCTGCAAGATTTCCCTACGAAGACTTAAATCCTTGAAGATTTTAGGTCATCCCTAGCATGTATATCTATATATAGAATTTTTATTATATACGGTAACGCCATGCTCACAAGTTGAGCTACAACGGATCATTGCAAATCCAATCGCCTTGGCCTGGTGTAACTTCCTAACAAAATCCAAAATCCAAGTCTCCTTATAATAACACATTGCCATGATCCAGAATAAATTCTCCCGTGCAAACTCCACGACATCTGAATGTAACAGGGTTGGATGGAGAACCCCCAACCACCCCCCACCCCCACCCCCACCTACCCCGAAACTCGGCAGTGGATTGGCCACGGAAGGGAGACAGATGGTGAAGTCAGTGTGGTGTGTGTGTGTGTGTGTGTGTGTGTGTGTGTGTGTTTTTGTGTGTGCCTCTCGGCGGGGTGTGTGCTGTGTGCTCTTCCTCACGTGCACGAGGACAGGCTGTTGCGCGTGTGTGTGTGTGTGTTCACAGCGTGCCCGTGCCGCGAGTTCCCCAAGTGCGCACGTTCCGTGCCACCGCCACTATCAGCGTGTGTTTGTCACTTCATTACACCTGACGGACAGGTGAGCTCCTACAGGGGGTGGGGGGTGGGTGGGTGGGGGGGCGCCTTTCCTCCTGTAGCGCGAGTCACCGCTGATTAAAACAACTTGATTCACACTCTAGCTGAAAGTGATGACACAGGTGCTTGTCACTTTTTAAACTGCTAATTTCATCCAAAGTGATTTACAGTTTGTTGTCTTCATGTCATTCATGAGCAGGTAGGGGTTAGGGCATCTTGCTCAAGGATTTGGGTTCTAACCCGGTACCTGTACCGAGAGACTAACCTCTAGCCCAGAGATCTCCTAGATCCCAGAGTCATCTTATGAAGATGCCTTAATTCGCACCTCCTGATGCAGTCATGCAACTCCAGGCCACCCGCTAAGCACTCTGGGTAATTATAGTCTCTTTAATTATACATGGATGTGCCTCAATTTGTTTTGATGCCATTTTTTGAAGTGTGTTGGCCTCTTTTGTATTAACAGCCTGTCTTCCCCATTTGTCATAAAATACTACTTTAATCTCAAATGACAAGACGCTGCCATTTAAATCAATTAAGTCACAAAGACAATTGTTAAACTCAAACAGCTTCGAGCCTTCAACTGCAATTCAATTTGTTTTATGCTCCTGCACGAGTACAAGCAGTCCAACATCAATTTATCCTGCAAATCACCACCGACAAAACAACCTTGTTTGACTGTTAGTCAATGCACAGGCATCTGTCTCCTAATACACTACAGCTCTCCCCATAGCCTTCCACTACTATAAGCCCACTGTGTGGAGCCAATGGAGAGAGAGAGAGAGAGAGAGAGAGAGAGAGAGAGAGAGAGAGAGAGAGAGAGAGAGAGAGAGAGAGAGAGAGAGNCCCCACTGGGAATCAGGCCCGGAACCTTTCGTCAGGGTGTTCTAACACCTGAGCCACGCCCACCACACTCTCCCGCCCCATAATCACCATCACGTGAAATGAAAGTGTGTCAGTTTGCCACAATGCCACATCAGTGGCTTAGTTCGGGGCTCCTCCAAGGACACAGGCCGTAGTGGTGTTGAAATGTAAAGTAAAGTAAAAAGTTAAGTAAAGTAAATGTGGCGTGACAGAGCAGATGGTACCTACTAGCATGCTAGCACTCTCCCGAGTGTGTGTGCTGATGGCTGACTTAACCTGTGGTGCACTAATTGCCCAATGCACCATTTTAACTGGGCCAGATGAGGCCAATGAAGCCAGCCAGCCACCAAACACACACACACTACCACGTCCATCTTGTGGGTGTGTCTTCTCAGGGCATCGCGGGCACCGACGTGGCCAAGGAGGCGTCGGACATCATCCTGACGGACGACAACTTCAGCAGCATCGTGAAGGCGGTGATGTGGGGCCGGAACGTCTACGACAGCATCTCCAAGTTCCTGCAGTTCCAGCTCACCGTCAACATCGTCGCCGTCATCGTGGCCTTCTGCGGCGCCTGCATCACTCAGGTTAGCCCCGCCCCACATGTGTGTGCATGTGTGTGTGTGTGTGTGTGTGTATAGGCGTGTGTGTGTATATTAAACCATCGCTTTGTCAGGGTCAGCCGTACATAGGTGGGTGCAGACATTACGTTTATTACATTTACTGAGTGGCTGTAGACTTTTAATGTTTTAAAGTGTAATTTAAAGGGTAATATATGGATATTATATCGATATCCTGGCGTGAGACTAGATATCGTCTTAGACTTTGGATATCGTAATATTGTGATATGGTTTTTCCTGGTTTTAATGGCATTACAGTAAAGTGATACCCTGGAAATCCAGAGTTCTCGCGAGAGCACAATTTGAATTTGCTCAGTGAGTCTTTCTAGATGTGGGTCTGGATTTCCAGGCTAGTAAATTGATGTAATGTTGCTGAATTGCTGAATCAGACTGTTCCAAATGTTTCAAGTATTTAATTCACACAAAAATAGGCTTTACCCTGTGGTTAGTTACTATAGACTTTTTATTTATTTAATTACCATTACCAAACATGCAATATTCTGATATGTATCGGGATGGAAGATTTTGGCCATATCGTCCAGCCCTATTTTAAAATGAATGGTAGGATATGGTCAGATAAATCTATCTAGCTAATATATTATATTCAGTGATGAAAGCACAACTTCAACTTTTAGAATCAAACCAGCCTGTATTTTATACGATTAACCTTTATGTGGGGACAAACTCACAACTACAGTGTGTAATGCAGAACTCTGTTTTGAACACTTTCACATCTGCTTCCAACGTACAAGTCTTTACAACTGTTGTGATGAACAATCCAAAGCATTAAACATATATTATTAGTATCTGCTTTCTATTCATCGAGCAGCTTGCATCCAACATGACATACACTGAATTCAGATGCACCATTAAGGAGCATGTAGGGGTTATCATCCGTAGAGGTAGTCTGCAGAAATCAGAAGTGGGGCATCAAACAAAATCGTGACCTTGTGACCCCTTGCAATAAGACCCCCACGCATCTCTACCCCATACCCTGTGTTCTCCAGGACTCTCCCCTGAAAGCGGTGCAGATGCTGTGGGTGAACCTGATCATGGACACCTTCGCCTCCCTGGCCCTGGCCACCGAGCCGCCCACCGAGTCCCTGCTGCTGAGGAAGCCCTACGGCCGCAACAACCCCCTGATCTCCAGGACCATGCTGAAGAACATCCTGGGCCACAGCGCCTACCAGCTCATCATCATCTTCACCCTGCTGTTCGTAGGTGGGTGGGTGTGGATGTATAGCATGGGGGAGTAGTGGGCTACTATTTAGACATTTTTATCCAACGTGACTTACAGCAATGACATATATTAAGCAGCAAGTAGGGTGTGGTCCTTTTGCAAAATTATTTGTGCAGGTAGACTCCAGATACTGTAGGCCTACTGGGGTTAAAGGTCAACATTTCAATTTTTTTTGCACAGCTAGACCCTGTCTAAGGGGGTTTTTTGTATTCAACATTCCCACTTACCAAATGAATTGTACAGACGGGATAAAGGTGCCTAATGCTCCTCAGAAGCACATCACGTCATCACGTTACAATAATATGATAGACGTGAAAAGTACATTTGACGTGCTAACCGAAAGCGTCCGTCAACGCGCCGACCTCCGACCTCCCTCAGGCGAGAAGATCTTCAACATCGACAGCGGCCGCAACGCCCCGCTGCACTCCCCGCCCTCCGAGCACTACACGGTCATCTTCAACACCTTCGTGCTCATGCAGCTCTTCAACGAGATCAACGCCCGCAAGATCCACGGCGAGCGCAACGTGTTCGACGGCATCTTCGCCAACCCCATCTTCTGCTCCATCGTGCTGGGAACCTTCGCCATGCAGGTGAGCAAAATAATTTCCTTCAGAAGGAATAAAGTTCTATCTTATCTCTTATCTTATTTTAATTGGACTCTTATTTAAGTGTGGAATCTGACCTATTTTATTATATTTGTTTACTTGCGTTACATCCACCAAATGGGTTGAAACGTCCTCAGTTTGGTCTGGTAGGATGCCGCGGTAAAGCCTGTGTGTGTGTGTGTGTGTGTGTGTGTGTCTGTGGTGTCTTGTTCAGATTGTGATCGTGCAGTTGGGAGGGAAGCCGTTCAGCTGCGCTCCGCTGAACCTGGAGCAGTGGCTCTGGTGTCTCTTCATTGGCCTGGGAGAGCTGCTGTGGGGACAGGTAATATCAGAGGAACACAACCCTTGAGTCACACCCACAGGACACGCCCCCGTCTCCTCTGAACGCACAGTCCATTTAAATAGCATCCTTTGCCTTGATTGGCTATTTAAATTATTTGACTTTTCCTGATTGGCTGTTGAACTGTCGTTTCTTCTCGAACTTGACAATTAGCGTGAGCTATAAGCACTGTGATGCTGGCATTGGATGGCTCTGCTCACTTTGTCTATGTATATTGTATAAAAAAACCCATAAATAAACGATCACAATACATTGGACGTTATCATGACAATGCACATGGGGCACACTCACTCACCACAATAATTTGAAGACCTTCGCCGATCGAACTCTCGACTAACATAGAAAACCTGCGTCCTGTGTTGTTGCCCCCGGCGACAGATTGTCACCTCCGTACCCACCAGCCACTTCAAGTGCCTGAAGGAGGCGGGGCCTGGCAATGCCGCCGATGACATCATGGACGAGGACATGGCCGACGACGAGGACGAGATCGACCACGCCGAGCGGGAGCTGAGGCGCGGCCAGATCCTGTGGTTCAGAGGCCTCAACCGCATTCAGACACAGGTATGCTTCACAAGTCATCATATCAATCATATCGTCATCAAGATAGCATGGATCATATGTCGTGTTATGTCACAGAAATGTGACATAACACGTGAATGTTATATTTTTCAGTTGCTCAACTGAAATCTGGGGGAATTCGATATGACCACGTTTCTTGTGCTCTCTCGGTGTCTCCAATTGCCTGTAGACTCCCGTTTGCATGTTTATATTTCTGAGTACTATAATGACCTTTCATTTACTCATACAGGCACCACCAACACAATACACTCATGTCATGCGTATATATTACATTCTTATGTTTTCAGTTCACTATCATTTCATTCTTAATCCTCCTGTCATTTTATGGTGGGTTCAAGTGCTGTTCGGAAATATCAGATGCGTGAGGTTTCTGTCCGGAACATACTGTATATACACACTGCTGAGGCATCGACACCATATCCTCAACAGTATCTCGGAAGATATAAAATCTGAATTATGAAAGAATACTGCGTTTTCGACTGAAGAGGAAAGCCAGTGTTTATGATTATGTAAAGGGTTTGCCTGAACATACGGACGGTTTTCCATATGTGCCAGGAAAATGGCTAAAAACACCAGATGTCCTCCATGAATAGACTGCTGAAAGGCATGGAGCACGACCTATATTAAGCTTGGTGGAAACACCGGCTATCCTGATTACAACACAAATGGAGATGAAGACCAATAATACAGATAATACAGTTCAGTTAATGTATATCTGTTAAATTTAGCACACATTTTTAGTTCTACAGATATTGTACATTCTTCAAATCTTTGTGATTAGTAGCCAGCTTTTAGGTTATGCTAATTGTTCAGTTATTATTTGATATTTCTTCACTGTAGTAAACAGGTTGTTCTAGTTAAAACATTTTCCCCCAATCTCCACGTTAACGCAGGTAAAAGACACCTGCCCTCCAGGTTCATACACACACACTTTTCTTTGTGCATTTGAAACTGAATTTGTCATCCACCCATCCACCCATCCACCCACGACCGCACCCACCTCCGAATCTCCTAACGAACATATTTCTCTCTACACCACTCTACACCATCTAAGCTCATGTCGGGTCTCGTCTCCATCCGCCTACCTACCGTCCCGGCGGCGGCGGCGGTGGCGGCGCACGGCGGAGACGCCATGTTTTGCGTGCCGTGTGTCATGTGTCGCGTGTCATGTGTCGCGTGTCATGTGTTCTGTGTTCTGTGTTCTGTGTGGCGCGCACGTCTCTCTCTCTCTCCACCAGATGGAGGTAGTGAGCACCTTCAAGCGGAGCAGCTCCTTCCAGGGGGCCATGCGGCGCCGGTCCTCCGTGCTCAGCCAGCTCCATGACGTAACCAATATTTCCACCCCCACTCACGTAGTTCTCTCCAACGCCAACGCCACGGCCGCCGCGCCCGGGAGTGAGTTTCTGACGTCCCCCTCCTCCTCCTTGCCCTCCTCGCCCGTTACCGGTCGCACTGCACGCCCACGCATGCATGAGTGTGTGTGCGTGTGTGTGTGTGTGTGATACAGGACTGTGTGATGCCACGCTGGTCTCTCCGCTGCTGAGATCCTCCTCGCTGCTCTCTCTCTCTCTCTCACTCTCTCTCTCGCTCTCTCTCTCTCTCTGTATCGTTTAGTTATGTCTGCCTGTGCGCTTGGCTGGTTTTTTTTTCTATGTGTTGTTGATTCTGTGTCTTACAACCCTTTTCCTTCACCGCCTCCCATCCCAGACCGGCTTTGTTTGCTGCTGCCTGATGTGCTGAGCACCACCCCAAAAAAAAGTTATTATGTTATGTTATTGATATGGCGGTAGATGATCATAACCTTTGCTTGACGCACATAATCCACATTTATCCACTGTCATTAAGTCAAATCATTCATTTATTTCTCAATTAATTAATTGTATTCATTATAGTATTTGTATTATTTTATTATCTTCTATAATGGGTTTTTGACATTAAGTTGTGACGTAAAAAAAAAAAAGTAAAATGTAGTCTTGTAAGCATTTGCGTATACGCCTGCAACATATTGATTAATTTTTCTTTTACTCATTTCTTTGAATTCCGTTGAATTGTATTTACAGGTTTATCAACTCATTTGAGTTACCGCCACAACTGTCTTATTTTCCTCATCTCTGATAAATAACACTTTCCTTCTTCTATGCCTGGACTTGCTTCTCACTGGCTTTTCTCTGTGTTTTCATGAGCTATGAGCGATGTGTGCTATGTTGTGTGTGGTGATGTTTCTCACATATGTTAAGCTATGCACTAATACGCTAA
>PIJE02003285.1:16452-43169 GCA_002895965.2 Coryphaenoides rupestris | reverse complement strand
TACTCGTTACTTCCACGTCATTTTATCAATCAGTATATCCATTTTGTTATTTTTTTTTGCTGCCCATATTAAAGGTGCAAGTCTCCTAACTCTTTAAAGTCTAGAGTCTAGCTTTGAACTGGAGGTGGGGCACGCCAAGACCGTATCCACCGCCTGTGGGGATGGTCTATGGTTTATTGATGGTTTCCTCAACAGAATTTACATTAACATTTAGGGCATTTGCCAGACGCTTTTATCCAAAGCGACTTACAAAGAGGCACATTTGTTGAAAGAGAGAGCAATATATCACTGTGGTACATAAAGATAAGAATAGAACAGGATTCAAGCTTCAAGACTTCATAGTTGCAAGGCTAATAGAACGAGTTTCATAATTGATATGGTTGCCTGCATAATAGCTGGGATAAGAGCAGACGTGCCATTCTGAAGTGTATTACCAACATCTAAGAACATACAATATGCTAAACAATGCTGAGTACTGTTAATAATGAGATGTACAAACACACAAGTTAGTGCTAAGGTTAGCGGAGGGTTAAGCAGAGTCCAGGTGATCTCTGTCTTACATCTTGCATCATTCCAATATAATCCGATGTTATGTAAAAGGAGAGAGCAACCAGAGGTAGAGGTGTTCCGTATTCAGTGCACTGAGAAGAAGTTGTCTCCCCTTTCGTCTCTCTCGCTCTCTTTCTAGTTTTGCTGAGGCTGAGGTATCCGCGGCGGCGGCGGAGGTGTTGGGCGTGGGCCGGGCGGTGAGTCTGGAGTGTGTTCGCCGTAAAGGGAAAAAAAAAAAATTCCTCAACGTCAGGAGAAACAAGGAAGAGGAACGAGGAAACTCGTGCGCCACGTGCGGGTGCCACTGGGGAGCACCAGGTTGGTTGTCTCAATATGTTTGAACACAAGAAGTGCCAACCGCCTTCCCCGACATCAATACCGGGTACTGCTCCGCTTTTAAACTCTTAACAAGCGACCCCCTACTGCCTGTAAACACACGCACGCACACGGCCACACACAACACCACACACCACAACACACAACCACAGCATCGCCGCTCTGGTGTTCCTTGCCCGAGAGCAATGTTTCTTAACTGTTGATTCTTAATAATGGCCTGCAACCACATGGTATCATGTACAGTATCGACTCATGTTCAACTTAACAAGGCTTTTGCATTGTGCATGTGTGCTTGCTCGATGCGTGTGTGTGGCGTGTCCTGGTGTGTGTGCTGCTCTGTGTGTGTGTGTGTCGTATGTGTGCACACATGTGGTAATGTGTTAGTTTTGCCCCCCATCTGAAACACACAGTCACACATTTTATGACTGCACTAAATATACTGCAGCAAGTAAAATAGAGCATAATACTACGAGTACGACACGCAGAAATAACAACGTTGTTGAGTTTTAAATAAATCTCAGGTATTTACTCTTTCTCTCTTTCTCTCTTTCTCTCCCTCTCTCTCTTTCTCTCTCTCTCTCTTCTCCACTCTTACACTCTCTCGCTCTCTTTTGAGTCGACTAATTGGGGAAAAAAAGGCCAGAGATTCAATGACAAACTCAATGTCTAAACATTGTCTGTCTAGCAGCATGGTTACAGCAAAATGCGAAAGCTTAAGAACTCCTCAAAATCACTGCAGCTGCAAAAAAAATACTCCCCTGGAAGTGTACATGAATATCAAACACATCGATACGTCCGTCAGGGGATTTGCTAATCATCGCCCGCCTAACCCTTTATTAATTTATTTGAATTTTCCGCAGCCACTGTACTAATATTTGAAAGTTAGGCTCTCTTGAGGTGTAAATGCAAAGGGGGGTAAAATCCCTGAGGTCGTGCATGTGAATTTACACACACACACACACACACACACACACACACACACACACACACACACACACACACACACACACACACACACACACACACACACACACACACACACACACACATGCATGTATGTATGTATGAGTGTGCTTGTGTGTGTGTCGGACAAGGAAGGAAAATGGGTCTAAAGTGTACCCCACCCCCACCCTTTGCCCTTAGAAAACAAGTACAATATTTGTGTGTGTGTGTGTGTGTGTGTACGCGCATGCATGTGTGCAAGCAGGCATGCCTGTGTGTGTGGAGGGTGTGTGTGTGTGTGTGTGTGTGTGTGTGTGTGTGTGTGTGTGTGTGTGTGTGTGTGGAGGGTGTATGTGTGTGTGTGTGTGTGTGTGTGGAAGAGGTGTCGGCCCGGGGCGGTTCTTTCCCACATTAATTTTTCCATTTGAAATCACACGGGCTCGGCGGCCCATCGCAGGAGGATCCGGAGAGGAGGAGGAGGAGGAGGAGGAGGGGGTGGAGGGGGTGGAGAGGAAGACTACGTGGGTGAGGGGAGGGTGGAGGAGGAGGAGGAGGAGGAGGAGGAGGAGGAAGAAGGGGAGGAGAACAAAACGAGGCTTGCAACAGCTTTAATGTCCAACAGGGGAGGCAATTTCACTTTCAAAGAGAATCCCCGTAATGTGTGAGACACCCCCCCCCCTCTCCCTCTCCCTCTCCCCTCCCTTACCGATCTCTCTTCCTCTATCCTCCTCTCTCTCTCTCTCTCTCTCTCTCTCTCTCTCTCTCTCTCTCTCTCTCTCTCTCTCTCTCTCTCTGTCTTGCCCAGGGGAAAGCCTGTTTCCCTCCAATAAGACACTTGTTTCTGCCTGTTCTTGTTATGCACCCCAGCCGCTGCTCCATCCTAACAGCTGAGGGCATGGCGGGGTTACACCTCACGCACGTCTCGTCTTCGCGCGCCGCCAACCTGATGTATGTTTTTCCTGTACGCCCACCACCCGGTGCACCTTGCCTCGCGAACGCCGTCGGAACCAGCAGGGGGGTTCTGTCCCGATTGTCTCGATTTCCCGCCATTTCTTCCCCCCCCCCCGCCGACCCCTGCCCCTGTCCCTGTTCCTGTCCCTGCACCTTCACCTCCTCTTCCTCCTCGTCTACCCACTCCTCCTCCTCCTCCACCCTCCTTCTCCTCCTCCTCCTCCCTTCACACACAAACCCTCATCATCTTTTTTCTGTTCCTTCGCCTTCAATCACGACCACCTTACACCACCTCCTCCTCACACACACACACACACACACATACACCACACACGCACACACACACACACACACACCACACACACACACACACACACCACACACTCACCACTACACCCCTCTCTGTCCAACGTCTTTCTTTACAAAGTGCCCGAGTTTGCTGATCTGTCAATCACGTGTTGTGTCCTGTTGTGACGATGGGTGGGTGATGATGATGGTGGTGGTGGTGGTGGTGGTGGTGGGGTTGGGGGTGGGGGTTGGGGGGGTGGGGGATCTGGAGCGGCTCGATGATTAACCAGGCAGGTAGTGAGTCAAACTGCTGACAGGGGAAACCCCGGGTGACAGCTGATTTGTAAGACAATGGGTCCCCGCTCCTGCTACTTAACTTGTCACAGCCTTCAGAATCACCTTCTCTCCCGCCGCCGAAAAACGCTCCCACGTTTACCCGGTGCCGTACACACACACTTATGAAGATATTTAGCTCACGTTCAAACACACACACACACACACACACACATGCACACAACCGCACAACATGCACACACGCGCGCACACACACACACACTTGCAGACACAGATACACAGATTCAGGGGCTACGTCTGCGAGAGATCTACAGGTGCTCAACGACAAACGTCGAACAATCGGACCCTCGTCAATGTCACACATACAATGTTCATAGAGAGACAAATAGTCAAATCGATCCCCTTTTTTAATATCGTTGATCGTTGCGGGAATGTCAATGCGCAAACGTGTGTGTGTGTGATGGACGACGAGTTGTTATGTCATCCGCCGCTACGGTGGCAGGCGAAGATAGCCCCCCCCCCCCCCCCCCCCCCCCCAAGACGCTCGCCTCTCCGATTAATTGTCCAACCGCCCCCAATTATTAACCGCCCCTGCAGTGTGTGCCATTCACATGCGCCGCCATTTTCCCTCCCTCGACTTCCTGTGCATTGTGTGTGTGTGTATAAGTGTGTGTGTGTGTGTGTGTGTGTGTGTGCGTCTCCTTACAGCAGGGAACGGACCGACGCAGGCAAAATCTGTCACTCAGCCAAGCCTCCGAGGCCCACCGGCACAGGCACCTTCAGTGAGACCTGCCTGCCTCGACATGCCATCCACGCACACACAACACACACGCACACACACACACACACACACACAACACACATCCTCCCTCCCTCCCTCCCCTCCCTCTCCCACTACTCCAGCTCAGTGAGTAACAAACCTGCAGGTAACTGAATCAAACTGCTGACGAGCTTGGGGATTTGTGGGGGGCGGAGGGGGGAGAGCAGGGGGGGGGGGGGGGGGGGGGGTCTGAGGACGGTGGGTGTGTGTGTGTGGGGGGGGGGGGGGGGAGGGGGGGTTTGAAGTGGGAAAGCTTGAGAAATGTGTAGGCGGTGGATGGACAGGGGGCTTGGTGATGTGGTTATGGCGGATGGATAGAAGATAGATAGATAGATAGATAGATAGATAGATAGATACGAATAGATAGATAGATGGGAAGAGAGAGATGGGAATAGAATAGGGGAGAGAAGGAGAGAAAGGAGAGAAGAGAGGAGATGGATAGATAGGGAGAGAGGAGAGCGGAGAGAGAGAGAGAGAGAGCGAGAAAGCTTCAGAGCGAGATGATAGATAGGGGAAGAGAGAGAGAGAGAGAGAGAAGAGAGAGAGACACACACACACACACACCACACACATCACAGACGAGAGAACAGCAGCAACAGCAGCCCACCTCGGTGACGTAACACTTGTGTTTGGAGAGCGGGACGACTTGTTTATTAAAGTGCTTTATGTATGTATTCCCGTAACCCCCTTTTGCATCTTTTTATCCGTCTCCCTTTCCCCCCTTTCACCTCTCCCTCCATCTCCGTCTCCCTCCCTCCCTCCCTCCCTCCCTCATCGCCACGTCGTGAGTGGCGGTCTTTGATGGGCTGTCTCTCTCTCTGTCCCCCCCCCCCCCCCTCCCGTCTCATCTCGTCCTGCTAGACAGACGAGGGCTGTCAACCGATGCCGTCGGTTGGCCAGCTAAACATTAACAGTCCCCCTGTTGGCTCTCCGGCTCGTGAGGGCTGATGAGGAGGAGGGCGGGGGGGCGGGGGGGGGTTAGGGGGGAGGACCAGAGGAGAGGTGAAAGGGGGGGGGGGGGGTGGGTTGGGGGGGAGGGGGGGGGATGCCTCTGGACACAAGAAGAAAAAAAAAAACGGGGATGAAAAGAAGTGAGGAGGAGTGATGGCTCTATCGGTTTGACAGATCCTCCCCTTTGTGTGTGTCTCTCTGTGTGAACTTGTGTGTGTGTGTGTGTGTGTGTGTGTGCATGTATGTATGTATGTGTGCCATCAGCAGATTCTTGGCCTGACGGGATGCTTTTATGGGTCTGCTTCCCCCCCTCTCCCTCTCTCCTCCTCTGAAGAGATGGACCTCTTTGTATTCCCATTGCCCCCCCGCCCCCCCCCTATCCTTCCTGATGGCGTTACTGACATTCCTTCAAGTATGCACGTATGTGTGTTTGAGTGTGTGTGTGTGTGTGAGCGAGAGAGAGAGAGAGAGATTGTGTGTGTGAGGGTGCGTATTTGTATGCATCCATTTCTGTGTGTGTGTGTGTGTGTGTGTGGTGTGTGAAAGAGTGAGTGTGTGTGTGTGTGTGTGTGTGTGTGTGTGTGTGTGTGTGTGAGAGAGAGCGCATGTGTGAGAGTGTGTATGTGCATACATTCATGTGTTTGTGTGTGTGTGTGTGTGTGTGTGGTGTGTGCAGGTGTTCGTGCATATATGCGTAGGTGTGTGTGTGTGTGTGTGTGTGTGTGGTGTGTGTGTGTGTGTGTGTGTGTGTGGGTGTGGTGCAGGTGTTCGTGCATAATGTGCGTAGGTGTGTGTGTGTGTGTGTGTGTGTGTGTGTGTATGTATGTATGTATGTATGTGTGTGTGTGTGTGTGCACGTGTGTGTGTGTGTGTGCGTGCGCGCGTGTGTGGTGCGTGTGTGTGTCCGCCCTCGGCTGCGTCCATGCCACGTGCTTACGTGTTTACAGGGAAGCGTCCCTCCACATCCTCTCCGTGCGTTGCTCCGAGAGGGCGTCCTGGACTTTGATGTCGGGTGAACGGGTGACGGTGGTGACGGGGGGGTCACGGGGAAGAGGCCTCCCAGAGGGACGGACAGCGAGGGGTGAGGAAGATGGGTGGAGGTGGAGGTGGAGGAGGAGGATGAGGAGGAGGAGGAGGGCACATAAAGAGAGGCGGGAAACCTGGAAAAGTGAGGGAGGAAGTGAGGAAGTGTGCGAAAGTAAATCCTTCAACCCGAAATCATCCACTTTGGAACAAGAGGGTGGTCAACACAGCCAACACTTTTTCTGACTATTCTACCGCTCTCTCTCTCTCTCTCTCTCTCTCTCTCTCTCTCTCTGTGTTGTCACTCACTCACACACACACACACACACACACACACACAGCCTTTCCCCCCCTCTCTCTTTTGAATTATTAACTCCCCAGCTCAGGGGAGTGAATGGGTACTGCTGAGTGGACACACACGGTCGTGATCCGGCTTCACGTTGCACACGTTTCGGAAGTCTGTCCATGGGAGGGTATTACGTTGCTGGTCGCATTCACACCCCCACAACCCACCAAGCCCACACCTGCCCCTCCGGTATCCCCGTATCCCCTTCTCTCTATCTGCTCTGTCGTTCTCTCTTGCTCTTTTATCTGTCTACGTATCTCTCTCAAGGTGTCTCTCTTGGCTATCTGTATCCTCTCACCTCATCCTCACACACACACTCACACACACACACACACACACACTCATACACATGCACAGACGCACACACACACACACACACACACACATACCACACACACACACATTTGATCTGTTTACCTATGTCTCTCATGGTATCTCTCTGCTATCTGTATCCTCTCTCTCTCTCTCTCTCTCTCTCTCTCTCTCTCTCTCTCTCTCTCTCTCTCTCTCTCTCTCTCTCTCTCTCACTCACTCACTCACTCACTCACTCACAATTATACACACGCACACACTCTCACTATCTCTCTGCTATATGTATCCTCTCTCCCTCTCTCTCTCCCCTCTCTCTCTCTCTCTCTCTCTCTCTCTCTCTCTTCTCTCTCTCTCCTCTCCTCTCTCTCTCTCGTACACGCACACGCACACACACACACAGCACACACACACGTGTGCTTGATGTGTGTACCACTGCCCACCCACTGTCCACTGACCGGACCAGTGGTCAGACAGCATCTCCCCCTTAACGCTTAGAGATTCCTTTACAGTCTAAAGCTGCGGACGTCCTGCGGTGACCGTGCCCACTCTGCTCGCCCACTCTGCTCCCCAGGCGGGCCCCTCTCTCTCTCCTCTGGCTTCCCCCCCCGTGGTAATGATTAACCCCGGGCCCCTGATCAATGCTTCTGCCGACTCTGATACATCACCGGAGCCTTGCAGCTGCCATGTAAAGGAAACGTCAACTCTTGGCTACCCGTGACAGACGCAAGCCACTCCGTCACCACCACAGCACTGTGTGTGTGTGTGTGTGTGTGTGTGTGTGTGTGTGTGTGTGTGTGTGTGTGTGCGCGCGCATGCACACTCACACACTTACACATACACGCACATGCACACACACATACACATCCACATACCTATATATATATACTGTATATACTGTATATAGACTGCATCTATGAGTCGGTTATAGTATTGCGGCGTTCATTTCTTTTTATGGAGTATTTTGGTTCAGTGGTTATTTTTTGCGTATAATTATCAGATCATTATGAACGTTGTAATGCTATTTCTTTCACCACTACTCTTGTCAAACGTAATATTTAGCTCTCGTTGTTGCATGCAGTTACTTCAGTGACACTTAAAAGGAGCTCAGGCGAAAGTTCGATCGAGAAAAAAAATCAAATCCCGCACTCCGAACGGAAAAAATAATTAATCATCGCTCATCACGGCGAGAGAGAGAGAGAGAGAGAGAGAGAGAGAGAGCGAGAGAGAGAGGGGCTCTACTCCGACAACAAGGGGAAGCCTGGACTTCCTGTAGGTGACAGGAAACACAATAGCTCCAGTGTTCCGCCGGCGTGGGCCCTCTCTCACGGCCAGGTTAATGATTCCAAAGTCACCGCTGAGCTGGGAGAGGTGGGGGTGGTGGGTGGTGGTGGTGGTGGTGGTGTAGGGGTGGTGGTTGATTAGCAGGAGGCGCCGTGTGGAGAGAGAGAGCTGGCATTCAGGTACACATTTAGGCTTCTATTAGCGGCGGCGTTAGGAGTGATGGTGTGTTTTTGTCATTTTAATTGCCTTTAATCGGATCTCTCCATAGCCCGCCTATTTGTTAATGAGGCATGAAACAAAAAAGCTCTCGCGTCACAAATGCAGCGTTTAGCATGCGCGGCCGACGCCATCCATTTTATACTGGTAAATGGCCCACGACGTGGGCTGCGGTGGGCCACGCACGCTGGGAAGCCGTAATTCAATTAGAAGTGAAAATGCGAAATATGAGCGGAATATTACACCGCAACACGAATAAAAAACGAAAAGACAAATGAACCATAACTTGGGAACCCTGTGATTAGTAAGTGGGACAGAAATGACAAATAATGACGTTTATATAAATATTATTTATAATGATTTAACGTTCGGTTTATTCAGGTTGTTTAACTTCACAGTCTGCCAGTCGCGCTCTCTCTCTCCCTCTCTCTCCTCGCTCCTCTCTCTCTCTTCTCTCTCTACTTCCTCTCTCTTCCTCTTCCCTCTCTCTCTCTCTCGCTCTCCCTCTCTCTCTCGCTCTCTCTCTCTACTTCCTCTCTCTTCCTCTTCCCTCTCTCTCTCTCTCTCTTCTCTGTCTCTCTCTCTCTCTCTCTCGCTCTCTCGCACTCTCTCGCTCTCTCTCTCTCTTCTCTCTCTTCCCCCTCTCTCTCTTCCTCTTCTCTCTCTCTCCTCTTTCTCTCTCTTTCCCTCTCTCTCTCTCTCTCTCTCTCTCTCTCTCTCCCTCTATCTCTCAGTCCTCTATCTCTCCACCACGTCTTACTGTACCAATGATACAGCAGAGGATGCAGCAGAGAGGCGGTGGTGGAGGTGGTGGTGGTGGTAGTGGTGGGTGGTGGCGGCGGAGGGGTGGAGTAGTTGTAATTCCTGTCCTTTTGTCCACACACCGGGAGCCGGTTCAAGTATTAACCCACCGCCGCTGAACAATATTGCTGACTGGTGTGGGGAAACAGGCGGGATCAAAGTTATCGTGTCGCGGTGAAAGCAGCCATTCACGCCGGCCCCATACAGCCTGTCCACTCCGTCTTGCCGCCCCATTCAGCAGCAGCAGCTTATACCGGGGGTCCCTTTGCCGGGACCACCCCCCCCCCCCCCCCCCCCCACCCCCTCCTCCCTCTTTTCCTCCCACTCCTCAGCCCCCCCCCCCTCATTCTACTCCCATCTCTCACCCCCCCTCCACCCTGTCACCCCCTCCATCTCCTATTCACCCCGTCCGTCCATCCCAAGGAATTGTACTTTGATACCAATGCTGTTGTTGTTGTTGTTGTTGTATCTCCACGTCGACACCCCACCCCCAGTAAACGCATCAGCACTTTCTCTTCCTTTCCCTCCTCCTCTTCCTCCTCCTCTTCCTCCTCCTCCTCCTCCTCACGTGCACTCTCCCCCCTCCCCACCCCCCCTCCTCGCGTGCACTCTACCCTTCACATCGCGCTGCCCGAGCCCATCATCCGTCCGTCTGTGTGTGTGTGTGTGTGTGTGTGTGTGTGCTGTGTGTGTGTGGTGTGTGTGTAAATATGCACGACCTCAGGGATTTTACCCCCCTTTGCATTTACACCTCAGAGAGCCTAACTTTCAAATATTAGTACAGTGGCTGCGGAAAATTCAAATAAATTAATAAAGGGTTAGGCGGGCGATGATTAGCAAATCCCCTGACGGACGTATCGATGTGTTTGATATTCATGTACACTTCCAGGGGAGTATTTCTTTTTGCAGCTGCAGTGATTTGAGGAGTTTTTAAGCTTCGCATTTGCTGTAACCATGCTGCCTAGACAGACAATGTTTAGACATTGAGTTTGTCATTGAATCTCTGGCCTTTTTTTCCCCAATTAGTCGACTCAAAAGAGAGAGAGAGAGTGTAAGAGTGGAGAAAGAGAGAGAGAGAGAAAGAGAAGGAGTGGGAGAGAAGGTGGGAGAGAAAGAGAGGACAAGAGATAATTACCCTGAGATTTATATAAATTAACATACACACCCACGTTGTTATTCTCGCGTTGTCGTACTCGTGTATTATACTTACTATTTTACTTGCTGCAGTTATATTTAGTGCAGTCATAAAATGTGTGCACTGGTGTGTTTCAGATGGGGGCAAAAACAACAACATTACCACAATGTGTGCATCACATACGACACACACACACACACCACAACACCAGCACACACAACACACCGACACGCACACACACAGACACGAGCAAGCACACATGCAACAATGCAAAAGCTTGTTAAGTTGAACATGAGTCGATACTGTACTGTACCATGTTGGTTGCAGGCATTATTAAATCAAAGTTAAGACACATTGCTCTCGGGCAAGGAACACCAGAAGCGTGTGTGTGTGTGTGTGTGTGTGTGTGTGTGTGTGCGTGCGTGCGTGCGTGCGTGTGTGTTACAGGAGTAGGGGGTCGCTTGTTAAGAGTTTAAAAGCGGAAGCAGTACCGGTATTGATGTCGGGGAAGGCCGGTGGCACTCTTGTGTTCAAACATTTGAGACAACCAACCTGGTGCTGCCCCAGCGGCCCGCACGTGGCGCGCGATTTCCTCGTTCCTCTTCCTGTTTCTCCTGACGTTGAGGAATTTTTTTTTTTCCTTTTACGGCGAACACACTCCCAACGCACCGCCCGCCCACGCCCAACACCTCACCGCCGCCGCCGCGGATACCTCAGCCTCAGCAAAACTAGAAAGAGAGCGAGAGAGACGAAAGGGGAGACAACTTCTTCTCAGGCACTGATATACGGAAACACCTTCTACCTCTGGTTGCTCTCTCCTTTTACATAACATGGATTATATTGGAATGATGCAATGATGTAAGACAGAGATCACCTGGACTCTGCTTAACCCTCCGCTAACCTTAGCACTAACTTGTGTGTTTGTACATCTCATTATTAACAGTACTCAGCATTGTTTAGCATATTGTATGTTCTTAGATGTTGGTAATACACTCAGAACGGCACGTCTGCTCTTATCCCAGCTATTATGCAGGCAACCTATCAATTATGAAACTCGTTCTATTAGCCTTGCAACTATGAAGTCTTGAAGCTTGAATCCTGCTCTATTCTTATCTTTATGTACCACAGTGATATATTGCTGTCTCCTTCAACAAATGTGCTCTTTGTAAGTCGCTTTGGATAAAAGCGTCTGGCAAATGCCCTAAATGTTAATGTAAATTCTGTTGAGGAACCATCATAAAACCATTCAGAGTGGCCTTCCACCCACAGGCGGTGGGATAGTCTTGCGTGCCCCACCTCCAGTTCAAAACTTAGACTCCTAGACTTTAGAGAGTTAGAGAACTTGCAATTAATATGGGGCTGAGCTAAAAAACAAAAACAAAATGGCAATAACCTGATGATAAATGACGTGGAAGTAAAGAGTAGGCCTATTATTACAGCGAGATTTGCACAAGGACCCCTCGAGAATTCGCAGGCCGCACTCTCGCAGAGTACATTTTAATCGACATCGTTTCGAATCAACCTTCCTAAAATAAACAACCAATAAAACGCAACAAGCCACTGTTTATGGATGCTACCTTTCAATTAAAATTGGTTTCATCCAATCAAATGACACGAAGGAAAAATGACATGAAGCGCCCCCCCCCCTCCACTCGATGCCTGCAGGGGTCCTGCACCGTTCATACAGCCTGCAGACCCCCACTCAACATCACTCGCTCGCATCAAAGCAAGCACCACAGTGAACTTTATGCAATTTTTATAAAATATGTTCTCCCCCCCACCCCCCTTCCTTCTTCCTATTGCTAATCACCGCCTCCCCCTCTCCCCTTTTTTAATGCTGCCACCAAACAACAAGACAAGAAAGACTTCTGGTCGTGCCGTGTTCTCTTAGCTGTGCTTCCTTCCTGCCCAGGAGCGCTCTCTGATCTGCTTCTCCTATCTCGTTATCTCGGCTCCACTTATCTCCTCCATCTCCATCTGCCAGGAGCACCTTCCTTATTTAGTGGGGAGGAACAACAAGGGGGCGGGGGGGGGTACAGGGATGAGGGATGAGGAGGATGGAGTTAGGCGTGAAACAGTGTGTATCAATTAACTAACGACTGATATCACTTCATTAATTACAGATGTTGAAAGAGGGCCCAAAAAAGCCCGCCCCCCCCACGGACAATTTAAAGGGAAACGCAAAGTTTCATCATAAACGTATATACAGTATCTAGATCTATATATAGATACTACAGATGCACGACCAGTGTTGAGTACACAGAATAGCTCCATCTTAATGCATCACTCTCTAAGAGTGTGTCATCCTCAGCAACATTGGCTCACCCCCCCCCTCCCCCTCCCCCTCTCTGTACACACCACACACACAACAACTTAATTGAAATACATCTACACACACACACACGCACAGATACACATCAATCAGCCTGATTGCAGGAGCAGGGTTTGTTTTAAATAATTGAAGAGCTTTAATTTATCTAGATTTTTTTTGTAACAGCCAGGATGACAAAGTAATAAGACAGTTTTGAATTAGTGTGTGTGGCACAAGGAGACACAGTGTAGAAAGAAAAGGAGAAAAGGGGAAAAAAAGGCATTCCGGTTGTGAGCCATAGTGCTACTTCTCGTTTGGAGTGTGGATTGTGTGATTCATCTTTATGAGACACAAATGCTTTGTTTGTTATGAACAGTGGTGGACAGGATGAAATATGATGGTTGACATGAACATATCCATCATCAATACATGAGAAAGGACAACCTTGTGGCTACATGTGTGTGTGTGACTTCACACATCCAAGCAGAAATAATTAACACCAAGAAAAATCCCTTTTTTAGATTTGAGTGAGAAACAAAAAAAAATGGCTGTAAATGATCAATCTTTATAACAAAAAAATCTGTATTGCTGTGTACTCAGATCGATTAAAATGCCACTTTAAAAACTATAAGATACATGGACATGTTCTTGTAGGCAGTGATACAAGAAATGCCGTGGGTACCATGGGTAAATGACAGTTGCGTGTGACAGGTGCATCGGAAATGGTCAACAAAATGCTTTTAATTACAATAAAGAAATATACAATATAGATGTTACACACTGCCTAACATATTTGCAGTTATATCAAAATGCTATGACAACTGTCCAATGTCAGTTTACTTCCCTCGAATGCAACATGTCAATTTGTGTTTAGCCATGGATGATAACTATGGACAGAGTTTGAAAGGAAGCACATTTAGAGACGAAAAGTGTTGTTATTAAGTGTCAAATATTATTATTATGGCTAAGTGAGGGCCTGGTGTTGTCAGTGACAAGCAAATGATGGAACTCTACTGCCCTCTTGTGGCCACTAAGATGCATTCTAGTGGCCACAACGATATAAAAGTAAATGACTGGCATTAATAACAAGGACATAAATGTATATAATTTCATAAACCAAGATGGCAACCAAAAAGCGCAATTGGAAGATGGGTACGAGATGTGGGAGGTGAACCAAACACACAGGAAAAAGGAAGATCAGGTTATAAAGAAAACAAACGGCCATTTTGAGGCTTTGAGATATGATCGGGACTTTCCAGCAGAACAAGGGGAATGCACGAACATGGATGTAAAAAAAACAACAGATGGGAGTGTCCATTTTGATTTTGACAAATTCCAAGTGCAGCAACTCCCACTGTGAAGAGTTAAACATGGTCTTAAATAGCGTTTTCATCATCCGCAAACACTCCTAATGGGTGAAGTTGGTATACTGCCTGCAAACTACGAGCCTCCTAGTGGTAAAACCCTCTAATGAACTTCAAGTCATGACTACAGTAGGACTTTTGATGATTTTTTTGTGATTATTTGACACAGTGCAAACAACAAAATAACATTTTAAATATGACTGATATAATCCACATTCTATCGAGAGTTTCGGCTTTATTAGGGGGGACACAGGATGTTCACACGTGTAACACAACATGGCTCCTAAATTACAAAGCACATTGTGCTTTTTTTAATTAATTTTTTTTTACATTTTTTATATTGCCCCGTTTCATTTTTGATTAACAATACATCTCGCTAGAGTCACCCTAAGGATATACATTCCTTATGAAGCCAATCGCCCATTTCTTTTCTTTTTTTAACATACCCACCAGTCATTTAGTGAACTTGAAGACAATGTAGTCCTGTGCTCAGTCTTTAGAAGACCATCACACCACAATCTGTTGTTTACCCTCCTCCCCTTACACCTCTGGACGGGATGGCGCGGTACTTCAGTTCTCCATTAGGGAGCGCTGTAGAGCCTCCTGAATCATTGTGTGCTCATCTGTCGAGTAATCCTGGAAGGAGACACAACAGGGCAGGCATTTGAAACCAAGTCACTTTGCTGAGAAAACATGTAGAAATAGCTACGTATGCCATGCATGCATGTATGTATAGCTACATGTATTCTTTATTGTCATATATGTATACTGTATTAAGGTTGTATACATGTATGTACAGTATTTATACACAGTTGGTACAATGCTAGTGAAATTATGTATGGTCCGATCTGATACATAAAGCAAAGTGCCAATGCTCAATCAATTATAAAAATTAACATTTACATGAACTTCATTAGGCTACACTCCCAAAACATAAACACCACATGGACGCTTTAATCTCTCCATTAACATGATACAAAGCAAAACAGTTTTCACATCACAGCACTAATTCAGGAAGACACTTTGATGCGTTACGTACCACAAAGGTGTCATAGGAAAAGGTGTGTCTAATCTTAAGGTGCTGGAAGAAGTCAGCACTCCTGTAGTTGGGGTCTCCCCAGGGCATGGAGGCACAGATAGGGCACACCTAGGCGACCAAACACCAAGTGATTAATGTAACGATTAAAATAATGTCAACATTGAAATGGCGGCATTATTATACAATAAGGATCAAACAATTGTACATTATAACAATGCACCCACTTAGCATGGCACTAGTTTCCCACATCCTAAATAGAACTTTAACACAATTAGCGTCACACATAGGGGTGTGAATCCTTCGGGATCTGACGGTTCCATTAAGATTGAAAACGATTCCAGTTCAAATTTCAGGATGTTTCAGGATCACTGTGTGCCAAGAAAGGCTACATTATGGCATTATGGCATGAAAGCAGATTAAATAAAATTAATCTTTTTGATAGTCAATAATGTAAAACATAAAAAGATAAACCTCAGAAAAAAGTACAATAATCATAATAATCAAAAAAGTCTTCATCCATTTTTGGAAATTGTTGATTGATTCAGAACCACAGAAGATAAGAATCACGATTCGTATGTGAATCGATTGTTTTTTCTTCCGTAGTACGCTAGTCGTCACACATCCTGGCGGGCTACGGCTACCTACCACCAGGCGCGTGTCTCTGGCATGCTGTGAGGTACAGTGTTCAACCAGGCCGTCTTGATCCAGGTTCTGGCAGTTACAATATGGGCAGGTGAAGGTATAGCGGTTTGGTACAGGACTGGGTGGGACAAAGCAAATACACAATTAGACATCTAGACGTCTAGATTTTGTCTTTCAGAAAATCGTTATCTCAAGACACATTTGGATTCAAATGTGTATCTTAGGGCAAAAGAGTCTGTTGGAGTCAGGCACCACTTTGGTCACCTGACGATAGCTGGCTGGGTCTGGGCAGTGGTCCTCACGCCCTCCTCAATGTACTCCTGATATTTAGAACAGGCAGCCGTGTGGCTCCTCATCTGACCGAGACCAACCTGTTAAAAAACCCAACCCTCCATTCATCATGACACATAACAAGTAGCATTGGGATCTGTCGCCGTAGCACAGGATCACCGTGGTCCCCACAACAACCACAACAACAACAACAACAACACCAGTACCTGGACGCCACATCCCTTACAGGCGGCCACAGAGGAGTGGATGAGGGCCTCCAGCTCAGTGGCCTTGGTCCAGTTGCCCAGTGAAGCCCGGCACACTGCACACACTGGCTTCTGGGGACGCAGACACTCCTGCAGACAGCTCTGGCAAAACCTAACGTTAGAAGGGGCACGGAATGAGAAGGAAGGGAATGAGTTGAAGTTTGACCCAACACAACACAAACCCCAAACCCAAACACAACACAAACCCAACCCAACCCAACGCCATGCACTTGTGTCATTCGAGCCCCATTTCCTGCACCTCATGGACGTGGACGCACGCCAGCGCTGGGATTTGTAGTCCTTTCGAGTGACACGGGGCGGTGAGCGCGGATGTTGAACTCGGGAAAAAACTACAACTCCCAGGCGAAGGCCTCGTCCTTCTTTGATGTAAACAAAACCGATAGTGATGGTGTGCTGTGGTTCTACTGTGAGCTTTACTTTCTTTTTTGGCCGCGAAGAATAAAAAAGAATCCCAACAATGTTTCAGTTTATTACGTACATTACAGTGTCCGGTGACATGTCTACTTTACGGCATTATTTTGTATTTGTTTGAATATATAGTTTCGCGTCCGTCGTCGACGAGATAGGAGGTTGTAAAGATAATAATGCGACTACTGCTAATAATAATACTAAAATAAAATATACGTACGTGTGTCCGCATTGTGTTCTCACGGGGCTGTCGAAGATCTCCAGACACACGGGGCACAGGAACTCCGCGACGTCCCTGCCGCCGCCGCCGCTGCTGCTGCTGTCCGCGAGGTTTTTCTTCGGCTGTGCAGAGCTGAAGCTGCCGAGCATCGCCATTGCTTGCTTGCTTTCTCTCTCTCTCTTCCTTCCGTCCCTTCCCTCTCGCTCTGTGTGTGTGTGTGTGTGTGTGTTGGATGCCCCGCCCCCTTGCCCCCCCTGGCCCCGCCCACTCACCTCTTCTTCTTCTTCTTCCTCCTCCTGCTACGTCACGTCACGTCATGTTATCCTCACCGCCCTTCCATATGACGCTCTGACGTCACGGTGCGTCGTGAGCGCCAGGCCGGGGGGGGGCGCGGCCATGTGACGTAGGGGGCCCGAGGGATTATGGGAAATGTCATGTCTGTCACGCGGGTATAAAAGGGGGTGATGCCCAGCGGGGGCAGGTGGTTCGTGTGCGCAATAAAAAGGTTGTCTCTGGGGTCCTGCGGTGGAGGGGCACAGAGCAACACTACCACGATACTACGTCGTCCGACTCTTCTCTTTAGCTCCTCCGTGGTGATCGCTACAATACCTACATACGTACATTTGGCGAATTGTATTGATGATGTAGCATTTTAGACATTATTATTATTATTACTAGTATTATTACTATTATTATCATCATTATTATTATTGTTATTATATTATATATGTTATTACCGTCATTACTAACCGATGTGTCACCGTTTGTCGTTATGTTATTATTATATTTAATTATTATATATTGTATTGTTATTGTTATTATTATATTGTTATTTTATTATATTATATTGTATTATTATATATTCAAGTCAAGTCAGTTTTATTTATATAGCACATTTTAAACAACTATTGTTGACAAAGTAAGTACTGAACAAGTTACATGGGTGCACAAAGAATAAAACAGTAGAAAACAATAACAATAGCAACAAAAAAAACAATAACAATAAAACAATAAAAAAGATAAGGGCACAATGGAGGGATGCCGTGCTCAACTCAAATTGAACGCCAAGGCGAAGAGGTGAGTCTTTAGGAGTGATTTAAAAATGGTAAGGGTCTGGGCAGATCTTATGTGATATTGTATTATTATTTTATTATATTATTATATTGTATTATTAGATATTGTATTATTATTCTGTTATTATTATAATATTATATTATTATATATTGTATTATTATTAGTATATTTTATTATTATATATTGCATTATTATATTACTATATTATGATTTTACTGTATTATTATATTTCATTATTATATTTCATTATTATTATATTATTATTGTTATATTATATTATTATATATTATATTATTATTATATATTATTATTATTATATCTGATATTATTATATTATATATTATTATATATTATATTATTATATATTATTATTATATATATTATTATATTATATATTATAATTATTATATGATATATTATTATATATGATATTATATGATATTATTGTGATATTATTATATTATATTATATTATATTTTATATATGAATATTATTCCCGAGCCGTACTGTGCACGTGGACCCGGTGACGACGTCAGAAGAGCTGTCAGAATTCCGCGCATGCGCAGTGTAACATGGGAATTTCCTTTAGCGAAGGAGCGTCTAGCTCGCAGCTAGCAGCGCCTCAAGGTAAGGCTGGAACGCGTTGGGAACCGCGTTTTTCAGGGGGGTCAGTATCACACAACCCGAGCTGTACACCAGTGGACGGGGTCTAGTGCCACGGCTCTGGCCTAGTCTGAGTCCATGTATATAAGATTCGTAGCGACACGTAGACCCGAGTCGCTTGCTAAGCCAAACGCTAGCAAACAGCAGCGAAATGGGCGTTTACGGTTCAAGCCGACGGGCAAGTGTGCTATTATTATTATTATTATTATTACACGTTTGTGTGTGGATTTTAACCCGAGACTCAACCAATGTTATTTTTCGTCACATCTGCTCGTGTAAATCCAGTCACGAACGCGTGTGTGAGCTATAGTGGTGCGTTCCAGCTGTGCTCTGAAGTCGGAAATACCACCTTCCGAGTCGGGAGGTTGCGGGTAGGAACGCCCCCCCCCCCTATCCGAAGTTCTGAACGAACTCCAACTGGGGAGAGTCTAGTAATGAACCTCACCGACCAACCAACCAACCCCCGCGTGAACTTTGACACACAGCCAACTCGGGTGTGACGTCATTTGCTGTCACGTAATTTATTTCAACGCCATGTACATTGCTGTGTTTCCCATTTAGCCCCTGAAGCAGCTGGGAATGACGATGTCACACCCTAGTTGACTGAAGTCGGCGTTGGTGAGGTTCGCTCCGACGCTCCGATTCGGAATTTCCGACTTGGAAGCGGGAAATTCCGACTTTTGAGCACAACTGGAACGCACCACTCGCCCAGTAGCCGAGCAGAAGAAGCAACCTGCCCAACAACATAAGGTCTCGTTAGTTACATAGGATACACATTGATATTGCGCTCAATAAATTAGAATTATTATTATTATTATATTCTTATCACTAGTTTGCCTGACATTCGTTAACATGCTCCTTTCTTACACATATATGTGTGTGTAGCAGTGCAGTCTCTATTGCTATTCATGTATAGCGCTAGGAATGATCATCATTCAATTGGGTATAAATCAGTGGCTCATGTGTTCATATCATTAAGAGGAAGAATGATGATTGTGTTCCCCTCATTTACAGATTGGAGTGAACATGGCTTAGCACACACATTGTGATTTTTGCCTTCCCTCCATGTGTGCTGAGTAACCTTGGAGGAACTACGTTTTGCTGGAAACCGGTGGAATGGACAGTCAACGTGTACCTGAAGCAGCTTTGCAGTAACGGTGCAATCGCTTTCCCCTCCGTTGTAGGCCCGCATGGCTGTAAGAACAAGTGCAGAGCCAGAACCACAACCCAGAGATGCCCGTAAGAAGGCGTCCCCTGAGGCAGAAGCCTAGTTACCACAATTAAAACGGTTCTAAAGGAGATGATATGCTACTGATTAGGCCAGAGAGCCCCCTGCCCCTCCCAGAAGACATACAGGTTGGATTGTGTGGCAACATGTGGTTCGTGATGGTCCTGAAGCCCGGACGTGGCACCTGGGTCGGGGCATGCTAGAGGAGCTTTCCGAACAGAGGTGCCACAGCCGACGACCTGCTGCCGTCCGCCGCCGATAATGGATGCCAAGTTAAAGGAGGACCTGTTCCGGAGGTATGTGGCGGCGCTGGAGCGGCGTCTGGAGGAGGGGGCCGGGGACGGGCGGCGGCGGCGGTGGACCCGGGCCGGCACCGGCACCGGAGGGCGGGAGGGGCAGACACAAGGACAGCGAGGCCCTGCTCTCCACGGCCACGGCCCTGCTCGGCGCCTACCAGCCCGACCCGGCGCAGCGGTTCCGCATGGTGCGCTTCTACGAGGTGGTGGAGAACTCCCTCCGCTGCCAACGGGGGGGCATCAAGGGCCTGGAGAGGGCCTTCCAAACCCTGGAAACCATCTGCACAAACCTCCTGCTCTTCCCCTGGAAAAAGGAGTTCAGGTCTATAAAGGTGGGCGTTGTTGTGTATTGTTGTGTATTAATGTTTTGGAAAACGCCCAATTAGTGGCCTGGTATTCATTAATCTAACCACTTTTTACTTCCATATTCAGTGATTGAAGTGAAATGTGGCTTACAAGGTGTGGACATGTCATGTGTGTGTTATTATGGCTCAATATTCAGAGGAATATCCTGATTAGTTTATTTGGCGTTTCAAACAACAACAGGCTGGTAGGAATAAGTCACAAGAGCTGCCTTTTCCATGTGGTACGACTGTTAAAAGCCTGCGTGTTGTATGTTCTACAATGACAAATGAAATCATGGCGGCACCTTCACAGATTGTAGTTAAAATAAACACCGGATGTGCTTTCGCAACCAGTATTAAACAAATTGACTCTATATTTGATCTAAAAGCAGAACAAACGACTCCACTTAAAGCTTTGGTTGATAAGAAAGATGTGTTTGCTTTACTTCTGATTTCCCTACACGTTTTGTTGCTCTAATTGGTCGTAGGTCTAGCCAATTGCATCCAGAGGCATTTTGGTCTGCTGTGCCCGTTGATAATGCCGGCCGATAATGCAGAGAGTTTCCAGACTAATACACATTTGCGAATTGGTCTGGCGGTGGCAGGCTATATATTTGCTGGAGGATCGCTGAAACAATTGTGGAGGTAGCGCAGAGTAATCCACTATCGTTACTTCACCGTCATTATGGTGATGCATGGCTCCCACACTTCCTGATCCTTATAAATGCACCCAGTTTAAATCAGGTCCCCACTCCCCAGTATTCCACAGTCTAAACAAATGTATGACATTAGCCAGGCCCCAAAAAAAAAAAAAAAGAATAAGTGCATCATGCGTATAATTGTTTCTTGGGAGTTTTAATTCATCAAGTGACTTTCTCTCATTTCAGACGTTCACTGGTCCATACGTGTACCAGCTGCAGTCCGCTATCTCTGACGGCGAGCTCCGATCCATCATGCGTACCATCGGTTACTCCCGCGACCACGAGTCCCAGTTCTACCTGCGGGAGCACCCGGGAGGCGCCAACCACCTGCGCCAGCTCGCCTTCGAGCTTTTCCTGGCCCAGGCAGAGTGCCGTCTCCTGGGCGAGGTGGTCGCCCTGGCCCGCGGTTCGGCCTCGGAGCTGGAGGCACTGGAGCTCCGCAAGGGGTGCCGGGACGACGCGGCGGGCTGCGCCGAGGCGCTGCGCCGGCGGGACAGCCTCGGGTCCGATATGGCCCGGCTGTCGGTGCGGCCCGTGGACATCGAGCGGGGGCACCCCCACCACCTGCGGCGGGGCAGCCGCCCGTCCAAGTCTGTGGACGTCACCGACGGCGCGGGCCACTGGCACGCGGGCGCGGCGGCCAACAAGCCCATCCTCAAGGCTACGCTGAGTCTGAGGAAGGAGCCGCTGTTCGTGGACATGGAGGAGGACCTGAAGGACGAGATCCTGCGGCCGTGCGCCTCGGTGTCCCTCTTCTCCGTGGCGGCGCCGCAGCCCTCCTACACCCCCGTCGCCGATTTCTCCCCCATCCAGTCGCCGCCCCCTCCCGAGCCCTACTCCTCCTACCACCTGTCCTCCCTGGACGAGATCGACCTGTACACGGAGCGCGGCGTGGCCGGCGTTGGGGGCCGGCAGACCCCATCTCGGCCGCCGTCGCGGGATCCCCGGGAGGCCCGCGACAGCTGGCTGCTCAAGCCCCACGGTGGCGTGAAGTGCCAGGGCTGTGGCCTGGCCTGCGCCACCGTGGCCTCCTGCCAGCGGTGTGACGTGATCCTATGCCCCGCCTGCCACGACGTGGACCCGTCGCCCTGCTGCGGCGCGCCGGACTCGTACCACATCGTTGCCGCCGCCGCCAAGTCCCCGCGGCCCCTCGACAGCTACATCCCCGTGAAGGAGAAGCTCTCCGTCTACTCCAACACCCACTCCCACGCCCACCTCCACCCGCACCCGCTCACCCTGACCCACTCGCACACGCACCCGCACCCGCAGATGCTGGAGAAGCCGCTCATGTCCACCAAGCTGTTCCCCAGCAAGTCCGTCGCCATGGCGTCGGCGTCGGCGGTGGTGCTGGGCGTCGGCGGGGGCAACGGGGACCGGGCGAGCCTCGGGGGGTCCCGGTGCGGGTTCTGTAATAAGCCCGGCGCCTCGCACACCTGCGTGAACTGCTCCAAGGTGTCGTGTGACTCCTGTATGGGCCTGTATGCAAAGGATGTATGTACGCGCAAAACCCCGCAGCACAACTTTGTGCCGAACCATCAGCTCAACTTCAAGTCGGGCACGATATCCCACCTGGTCTACCGATGATCCCCAGACTCCGTATGCAACACTCCTCTCTCTCTCCCGCTCCCCCACCCACTGCTCCTACTCCCTGACCTCAAAACACAGTCCAGTGCTACTCGCGTTTTAGCCACCCCCCCCCCCACCATCCCCACACCCCTCCCCCTGCCGCCATTTTCTTTCCCTGCCTCATTATTCCTCCCTGAACTACTGTGTTTTTCGCCTGCACACAGAGCCACAGAGCACCGTAAGGTCGGCTCATCTCTCTCTGCCTTGTTCGAGGTCGGGCCATTTCTTACCCCCTCCCTCCCTCCCTCCCTCCCTCCTCCTCCTCCTCCTCCTATTTTACCCCCCGCTGCCCCGCTCTTCAGTAGTCATGTGACGTTGTAGCGCTTCCCAGTACGAAGAATTTTTTTTTCTTTCACAACGGGGGAAACCGGAAACAACTAAAGAGAGCTATTCTTGTTTATAAAAGTTAAGTCTGTCCAAAATGAACATGGAAACGAAAAAAAAATTACTTTGCCTAACTTCTCTCAGATAAGAATTCCTTCAAGGTATAATATCGCTCTCTATATATATAAATATATATATCTATCTGTGAGTGTGTGTGAGCGTGCGCGTGTGTATATGAGAATCTCTGTGCGAGTGGGGGTTGCGTGCATAGAAGAAGAAGAGGAAGAACCTTTTTTTAACTTGAAAAATCGAAAACGAAACAGGATAACACTGGAAGTCAATGGTATATATATATTTTTTAATTCTCTCTAGAACAACGTGTGACTGTTAAATGGGCATGAGATCGGGCTATAAGCCTCTGTGTCTTTTGGGCGTGACTACACTTTTGATGGGCGATTTGGTGAGACTAGACTGTCCCCATGCCACGTACTGTAATTGGCATGTGTTTCTCACAGCCTATGCCAAGCGTGTTGGCATAGTACACAAGAACATGCCGTGTACAATGAACCCAGAATTTTTGTGACATTGGGCTGAAGTTTGACAAAAAAAAAAAAAAAAAGCTGCTGTTGAATTGTGGTCATTGGAGATGCCGTGTGTGTGTGCGTGTGTGTGTGCCCGTGCCGTGCGTGGCGTGTGTGGTGGATGTAAAATGTTTTACTGGTAAATAACCTATGTTCCGTTGTATCAAGCCCACAACTTTCATTGCACTCCACTCTATGACCCCTGTCCCTCCCCCCCCCCCGGATGACATACTGACCTTGACGCTACTGTAATCATTTTATTCCGTCAGTGTCTCAGGTCACAGATAGTCTGCTCAAGCTGCTGACCACAGAAAGAGTCATCCCCCTCCCCACGTGTTTTAAGGTGGACCCTGTCCTCTCTTTGAATTGATTATGGACAGCGTAAAAACATCTGTACTTTGGAAACAGTTTGTCTGTCTACCTCAAATCACTTCAGCCTAATTACCTTGTTGTTGTTGTTGTTGATTATGATGATGATGATGATGTGGTTGTTGTTGGCGTTCAGGTTGTGAACGAGCCCCGGGAAACCGAAAAGTTATTATTTGATTTTGGTTTTTTTTCTTTGTTTGTTTGTTTGTTTGTTTGTTTTTAGGCATTTTTTTTGCAGTTATTATTTCCTTGCATGTGTTGCCTGAACAAACGGGCCCTGTTACCTGTCAGGCTCTGATCAGTCAACGTAACCACGATTTGAACGTCGAACGGTGGACTCGCGCATTCACATTTAATCCTCAGGGGCTTTCTCATCTGAAAACTTTGTAAAGTATAAAATACACCAACTCCGTATAAGGCCATAAGGCCGCGTCACTATATTAACAAGACAATTTGGCCTTCTGTGTAATGCACTTTCCGGACGTCCAATAATTCCAAGCGGTGATCCTTTTAGCGCCAAGGTTTTGGCTGAACAAAAATGAACCTTCGTCCCGGCCGTTTAGTATTTTCGGAGGTCTGTGTCGTTTTGGGAACGCTCCCAGTTGGAACGTAGCTAATGTTTACGGCCATCTCATTAGCATACTGTTACTCAAAACGGCCCGTCGCTCTCTGGCACACCGCAGCTCCCTATTTAACAAAGAGACGTGCCTTTCATTAAGAGAGAGTACCTCCTGTGACGGGACTTAAGGCTGCGATCACCAAAGGAGTAATATTATGCATTGCATCACATAGTTCTCAAGGGCTCCTCCTCATCACAACGGACCGGTGCTAGGCTGTACGGACAAGCGGTTACGTTGACTGGTCACAGACTGCCGTGTGGGCTTGTTATCGGGAAAGCTATCGTTTCCAAATGCCTTAATCTCTTTGCGTCGTCTTTTTAGCGGGAGACGATCACATTCAGACACTTTGATTGATTTTCCGTGTTTTAGTATTACAATGTGTTCAAACACTAGCATGCGTTTACAGAGGGCTATCGATGTTGTGTTATTGCCAGGCAGGGGAAACACTGGTTGCATGCTGGCTCGGCATAAATTCCACAATTTAATTGATTATTATTAGTATTATTATTATTAGTATTATTATTATTATTCTTTTGGCTTAATATCCACACTGATGCTTTATCACACTTACTCGTACTCATCGATTGAATCGACGCGCACAGCAGACACTACTTTTCCTTAAACAGTGGTTTGTTTGCTACTTACACTTTATTTAACAATTTTTTTGCCATATTTGAGTCTTTTTTCCATTTGTAATGGTCGCGTGACGACAGGTATATGCTTCAGTGTGCAACGCCGCTCGATGTGTTCATTGGGTTTGGGAACGTCAACGGTTTTCGCGGGGCAGCCCACTGCTCCGCCACGTCGGACAGATTACTGTGTGGATATGTGTGGCTGTTGCGAGACGGCCTTCTGACGAGACGGCGCGATGTCTTGAGTGACCTTTGTGGAGATGTGCAATTATCATTTTCTTCTTTTGTTTTAAATCAAATGAAGCCTTTCTAAAATTGGCTTGTGTGAATATTTATCGAGATCTATTTTATTGCCTGATTTATTTTCATAGCAGCAATTCATACCAGCAATGAAGGTGACTTTAGAAGAAGTATCATTGAGCCAACTTTCAATATAAAATGATATTGCCAAATGAAGAACACGTTATTTTTCGAACACCTAAAGCGGTGTGGTCTGATTTGGGATGAACAATCCAGGATATATAAATCATACGTTATATTATAATCAATTATTCAGGCCACTATTTTGTCCGTATAGGTGTTGTCCTTTCCAGAAATTGAGAGAAACAATAGGGAGGGAGGGAGGGAGGGGGGGGGGATTGAGCCACATATCATTTGCCAGAAATTTAATTTTTGTAAATTGCCTTTTCTACTTATTGTTTCTTGGACGACTATGCTCTTGCTTTGTAGGCTTAACAACCAAGGGCTAAACCGGCCTCTATACGGCTGCTACTGGTAGGCACTGGGGGGGTTTATGTATCTGGAACTTAGTTCACATCTGTCATTCCCATCATTATTGGTTATTGATGACAAAAGAACAAAAAAACGCGTTTTGCATCTCGATCAACGGAGACATCGAACATGAGCTGTCGTTAATGTCCCGACCAAACACGCTCCCCACACGAGGCATCCTGGAAGGTCTTTTATTCTCTTTTGTGTGTGTGTGGTTATCTTACCGGTATTAACAGTGGTGTAGTGTGTACAAAATGCCCCCTTCCCCCCTTCCTGCCGCCCCCCCGCTCCCGGGTTCAGGGTTAGTTTCTGGCATGCTCTGTACTAATGACCTGAACCCATACCTCACCTCCTCACTCCCCAGGAACCCGGGTTCTCTGATCTCCTGCCCTCCACCACTCCCCTCTGCGTGTATATGCTGAGGAACACACACACAAAGACAACACACGCACAACACACACATACACAACACACACACACAACCACACACACACACAACACACACACAACAGCACACACACACACACACACACACACACACACACACACACACACACCACACACACACACACACACACACCACACACACACACACACACACACACACACACACACACACACACACACACACTGACTTTCTTTCAGGGGTCCATGGGGTCAGAGGGCACCGCAGGAGAGGTGGCTGTAGTAAGATCATGTGTC
>PIJE02003285.1:2500-16445 GCA_002895965.2 Coryphaenoides rupestris | reverse complement strand
CCCCACTCGTAACCTCCAACCACCTGTTATAGGATTACGAGGGCATACAAAGGGGAGAAAAGGGAAAATAGCCAAAATTGTTAATCGGTGAAGAAGAATTACAAACAAAATATGAATTAAAAAAAAAAATGAATATATATATATTGAAATGTAATGAGTTTTATAGAATAATTTCAAGAATAAAACTCTGGAGAATACAAATGGTGTTTGTGTGTGTATGTGCTTCAACGCTGATAAAATTGAAAATCTCCATTGTTGCGTCACAGTTCTGATGAACATGGTAGAGGAAAAGTAGAAAAATGTTTTCATTGGTTGCGTTTACTCGTGTCCATTAAGTTATATTAGTGCTCTATCATAATAGCAATAACTAGAGAGGAGGACGAGGCAACATCAGTCGTCCTTTCCTCATGATGTCCAGTAGATGGCAGTGAAGCACAGCGTCAAGAGAACACCAGACTGTCCCTTCAGCTCACTAAGTGTGCATTAGAAAAATATCATTTGTCTCAATAAACATGACTAAAGTGCAAAACTGCATCAGTCATAATCAACATTCACCACGTGGACTAAAATGCACAATAAAATCCATCAATATAATACATGAGTGCATCACTTAGATAACGACGCCTCTCTGGACTATATTATATAGCCCTACTAATATACAATACTACATTACCATTATCAGCAAATTATAGCTTGTGAACATTAGACCACAGATCAATCCCTTTGATTATCCTGTCATGGTGGCTCATCCAGGTGTGACAGATAGTCAAGGATATTGTAGGCCTGTACTCCGTCGCATATACTGTACATAGATTATTGGACTAATGCTCCACTAAGGCCCGTGTCCGTTTATATGTTAAGCTTGTTGGATCGGGTAACAGGGCGTGTGCTTGATTGGAGGTTGAGGCGTGCTCAATGATACTTCCCAGATCCAGTTGTGAGAATGCCCACTGTGCCCACTTATTAGGGAATAACCAGTATATGTGCCACTGTTATATTACATTTCTTCACAATTCTCAAGACAAATTTCTTGAAACCTTCACCCATTTCCTCAAAACTGTAAACGCAAAGACACATCTTCAAACTACATTCACCAAAACCCTAACTCTTCTGGCAAAATCCAACAATCGCCTCAAAACCATTGGATCTGTGCTCAAAATCCGTGCTCAAGATTCACACATTCCGCTCACGTTGGGGTTGCACACCGTCCGTGAACAGGAACCTGGTCGATTCTGGACCGTGGTGAACTTCATCTGAAGTCCGTCCACCAGCCTCTTACACGTTACGTACTCATGCAACATTCAACGCACCCGCGCACTCTGTCTGAACTTGGCTTATGTTCTGTACCATTGAGTTCATCGCGTCATGAGAGACACGCGTGAACACTTTTGAGTTGTCAAACGATGTGAGTTGTTCGACTGTGTTCCACTGTGTTGTAGTAGTTGTGTTGAACCTTTGAGGTGCATCACCGTGTGCAATGTGGGGTTTTTTTTATCAAGTAAGAATGTGTTTCGAGATTTGCAAACTGAACAGTGTCTTAACTATGTCAACTTGTTCAAGGTTTTTTTAGACAGACTTCTTCCGAGACAACTTTCTGAAATCCGTCCGCCAGCCTCTTACACGTTACGTACTCATGCAACATTCAACGCACCCGCGCACTCTGTCTGAACTTGGCTTATGTTCTGTACCATTGAGTTCATCGCGTCACGAGAGACACGGTGTGAACACTTTTGAGTTGTCAAACGATGTGAGTTGTTCAACTGTGTTCCACTGTGTTGTAGTAGTTGTGTTGAACCTTTGAGGTGCATCACTGTGTGAAATGTGGGGGTTTTTTTATCAAGTGAGAATGTGTTTAGAGATTTGTAAAAAGAGTGAATGAGGTTTGCAAACTGAACAGTGTCTTAACTATGTCAACTTGTTCGAGGTTGTTCCAAAAGAGTGATTGATTTGACAAATGGGTTTAGGCCACTGAGCTTTTGGTTCAGAGAATGGGGATTGGAGTTTGAGCAATTCAGAAAACCTGTATCTCCTCAGTGCTCAAAAATAGAAAGACTTCTTCCTGGACAACTTTTATGGCACTGCATGGCTCGGCTCGACTCGACTGGTACCTGCTCCTTTTCCACTACAGATCTCGTACCCCTCCAGTACCTCCTCCGTGGAGCAGGAAAAAAAAACCCTGAAAAAAAACAGTGGTCCCTGTGGAGCAGCGTACATACTGTAGCTCCGGGGATTCAGGTTCGAGTCCTCGTCGTGTTTGACTCCGTCGAAGCCTTATGCAAACAGTGACATTAATTTAAATGAAATTAGATTAGCTATGTCAAATAAACCCCAAAAAAAACTGTGGTCCCTGTGGAGCAGCAGACAGAGCTGTAGGTTAACGCTCTGGACACTCAGGTTCAAGTCCTCCTCGATGTTTGACTCCATCGAAGCCTTGTGTACACATTTACATTCATGAGGGAGACGAGAGATGAGAGGGGAGGGAGAGAGATGAGAGATGAGGGAGGGAGGGATCGAGCTGAATGTTGAGAGGGCCGTCCGTGAGAGAAATCACTGATGGGACGTTCGGGCTGACGCCAAACCGACGCCAAGTGATGCCGGACGGCTGCGTACCGACCGACCCATTTCAAATTATTGCAGTCACAACACATGAAGTAGCCGACATTTGAAACATAAAAGGCAGCTCGCCAGAGAACCGATTTGCCTCATTAAAAATGACCCCGCTCTCACCTATGATAAAAAAAGAAAAAAAAGAAAAATGCAATCATCCTTTGTATGGATCTCGTGTCTTTTATTTCTTTTGATACGGGCCCTCTCTTTAATAGCAGCAGATAAAACGTGACCACTAATGCCGGGGCGGTATTTTGACAAGCGCGCTGCCGGCCCCCCCCGTTGCCCTGTTAACTGCGAAGCGTGCTTCTGTACTCGGTGTCACCAGAGTGATCTAATTACCGCTGCGGGGAAAACGGGCCTCGGAGAGTCGCCAGTCGTCGTTCCACGAGAAGACCGTCGTCAAGGAGTCTGTGAGGTCAAGTCGGCGTTACGCACGGCGAGCAGCTCGGTTCAAACGCAATGCGAGCAAGAGAGAGCATTGACGACCCCCCCCCCCCCCCCCCCCACCAGAATGTAATCAAATGTACACATTAAAAAAATAAAACACCACAAACATTGTATTGTATTGTAGGAGGACTTGACATTCCCACCACGTACCACACGTCCATTTAAGGTTAATGGGTTCCCCCTGCTGGCTGCTGCTGCTGCTGCATCCAAACACCACTACACCCCCACAACATGCATTAAGAAACACATCTAAAATCTGCCCCCCACCCCCTGCTGAGAGGATCCTTGCAGAGCGGGAATACAAGGACAATCCAAGGTGTGTGTGTGTGTGTGTGTGTGTGTGTGTGTGTGTGTGTGTGTGTGTGTGTTGTGTGTGTGTATCGATGGGATGTGATGATGATTACAGTGTCCGAGGAGTGCATCAGTGAATGACATTTTTGAAGGAGAATATCGCCATGACTCTTCTTACTTGTCAACTCCAAATGCCCCCCGCCCCCCTTTTTGTTTTCATTACGTGTGTGTGTGTGTGTGTGTGACTTTCACACGTGACACATTTTCAGTGTTCATCTCAGTGTTCACGTTTGCTAATGCTGTTGATCATAATGAAGGTAAAGGTGTGAATGTTAACTCATTTTTTAATTTTATTTCATAAAGTTAGGCCTAACCCAAACTCTAACCCACTATCCCTAACCCTTATACTAATGCTGTATCATAATATTTATAACTGCATTAACCAATGTTAATGATTAATTCATTAACTCATCTCAGTTACCACTGAGTAACAGTGATAATGTTTGATTTATCTTCCCCTTCATTCACAGTCAATGTCACCGTTTCTTCCAAATTTTTTGCCAAAAGAGACTGAAAGGCAGGAGAGTAAAAGTCATGTTGCTATTTCAGCAAATATCACCATGTTATGTTTGCACTGTGTCCTTCAGGTCCACATTCTAGGAAAAGGCAACAAAAAACCTCTCAAACATTATTCGAGAAGCACTCAGCCGAGTTATGACAACAAAGTAGTAATTGAGTTCTAAAATCGGAGCGAGTCTCTCAGCGGCCGCATGAGAGATCGGCCGTCGTGACGACCTTTGACACTTCCAAGCCCCGCCTTCCATCCCGTCTGCTCCGCTGGCTGCACTGCAGGAAGCAATATGTTTAGCCTGCGCAGCCCTACTACGCTATATGAGCCATGGATTTATTTACAGAGCTTTTAATCACAATTCACCAAGTCTCAGAGGAGGGCTTCACGAGGCCCACTTTTAGAGATGGCAGCTCCCCAAAACTCCCCCCAAAAACGAAAGAGGAGGTGGATGGAGCCGTGAGAAGGAACACACACACTCACATACATATTCATTTGTGGAGGTACTGTATGTTGGTGCAAGGAAGATATACAAAAACTGTATTGCGAAACGGGGTGTATAGGCCTATAGGCTGTTCAGGTTCAGGTCGACCTGATCCAGTCGAAGGTTAGAGGGTATGTGTGTGTGTGTGTGTGTGTGTTAGTTCCCTTTACGTAAACTGGGAAAAAACTAAATGAAATAAGCAGGATTGCCATTATTACGTGTCCTCGGGCGTGGGTGTGGCTTATAAGACCTGTCAAAAGACTCAAGGCCACTAATTGATGGGTTGAGATCAGCCCCGCCGGCACTACAGCCGTCCACATGGAGCGTTCATTAGGTTGCCGAGGGGGCGTGCACTTATCCACATCTATTTGCTTTTGGTTTCATAAAATGTTAATGTCGAAAAATTGTCAATTCTATCGACGAGACAGAGGTGGGTTGAAATATGGAATCGCTAATCGCCGTAAGTCCAACCCGGTTAATCCATTTTATTCGTAAAGTATTTTTCACAGAGAAATACACAATACACACGAGGACTGACTCACATGTACTGGCACGTACGAACACACACACACACACACACACACACCGATGGTTCTTTTTCATTCCTTACTCAAATACTTTCCCAGTTATCGACTGTTTCGAGGAATATAAGTGTACGCTACGTGGTGTGTGTGAGAATGAATAAAAGAGTCCAACGCTCTGGGATTCCTCATAACTTTAGCGGCGTTCCGAACAAAGCTCAGTCAAGCCCATCCCGCGTACGAACCCCCTCAACCGTCCACAACTAACCAGAATAACCACGAATAACACTTCTGTAATCACTAAACCCTAAACACCGTGTATGCAAACGAGAGGTAACACAGCAATTAAGTAGGAATATACTAAACTTAAGCTCAAATATATTTTAACCTGTGTCTACACAATCATGTCTCCGTAACACAATTTCACTCCGACGTAAGCATAACATATTATATGGGGGTGGCGGGTGGACAGTGGATCCTGACATAAGTCGTGCCCGTGTAGTTTTTATGGTCAATTATCCTTTCTCAGATTGGTGCAGAACACATACAATTCCTCACTGATTCTCAGCATTGCAAACGTTTGGCTTGACCGGTGTGCGTCTCCACCACGTCCGCAGTGTTTCGATTTTACGGCTTCTTCGGTTGTGGTTGTCCTCCTCAGCGCACGCTATGGAAATAAAAAGCACTCGCACGGTAAATGGACTGCGTTTATATGGTGCTTTTCAGACCTGTGGTTTACAATATCGCCTGACAGTTCAGTCATTCATTCACACGTCCATACACCGACCGTCAGTCGGCTCATCGGGAGCAGTCGGGGTGTTAAGTGTCTCACTCGGGGACACACACGCTATCATGTTGTCTCCAGTTTTCCGGTTGTTGCTGTGATCATGACTGGATACCTGTTGGCCACACCCCCCCCCACCTGACGGCTAGCAGCTCGCTCTCCCGCCAGCACCCCATCACTCCACAATATTACTATTCCATTTATCATTTGTACTTTGTCGCTTATAATTCTTAAGCTTTGTTAACCCATTTCTTGCCCGTATGACACCCATTGCACTCCGAACCGTCCCTGGAAGGAGGGATCCCCCACTCTGTGTTCCTTCTCCAGATTTCTTCCTTGTTAATTAAGGGAGACATTTCTTGCCCTTAGGAGGGCTGTAGGGCTACGGGGGGCGTGTCATGATCACATGACCCATAATAATCATATGGCCCGCAAAGCACATTGAGACTGTAACTGTGATTACGGGCTCTACAAATAAAACCGGCTTGACTTGACTTAGCTTTGGCGGCGCGAACCGACAACCTTCCGTTTATCTTGCCAGACAAACCGCTCCGCCTCCGAAGCCACCGCCTGTTCCTCCACCACGTCAGAAAAAAAGGCATCACGTTAAAGCATTGCATGTTAAATTAACTAAACGGACACATCCATCACTGTCACGCGGTGCGGCCGAGGCGCGGGAACACGGCCCGTATGTGCGCATAGGCGACGCGCGTTGTGCAAATGAATCTGGCTGACAGCGGGCATAAATTAGGTTTTATAGAAGCATCCCGGCATCTTATTAGCGAGATAATAAAAAAATAAAAAAAACCCGAGCCCAAGCAGATGGTTCCTTTGTAGCCGATAGCCGCTTGTGTTACCGTCAATGTCAGAGAGAAAATGTGGTTTCATTTTTGTCCGACACACTGGGCACACTCGCTCGACACCGCCAATGATGAAACACTTATGGAAAGCGTCGAGGCCCGCGCATGATGTACAAACCGAGGAGATGCCGGCGTTGCCAATGACGCTATATTTCCACCATTTCTCATTGTACTCATCTGTCTGATTTTGATAGACAAATCCTTTGTCTGTTTATTTAAGGGAATGGTTATCAAACGGCGAACAATTATATATCTATATACTGTAGTGCACGAGTGAACAAAGCTACGGCGAGTCGCTTCACAATTGCCACGTGACTACCGGCATCCAGTGACATCACAAGTGGGAATGTCCGCCTAGACGTATGATGACTAGATCAGTCCCACCGCGTAGGCCGGTAGACCGATCTAGCGATCACACGTCTAGGTGGACATTCCCACTTGTGATGTCACCAGACGGTCGTCAAGCGGCAATTGTGAAACGGCTCACGACGGTCTAATCACACTCACACCTGGCGGCGTAATATGTCCCCTTCAGGTTAGTGTCCTTATCACCGCTGCGCTAATTGACTGGCGGGTTCCTGACGCAACGGGCCAATCGACAAGATGATCTCGAGTGCGGCGGCTGCAGGTGATTACGATTTTGATCGGTTCGTCGTAACGGCCGATGAGATTCTGTGTGGTTTGAGATTGTCGGAAGGGCCTTATAGTGCTCCGACCCGCGTGGCTCAGTGTTTATCTTTGTCTCTCCTGGGGGTCGAGATCGTAATCGTAATCGTCGGACAGAACAGTGATGGACGGGAGGAGGGAGATGGAACCCGCGGCACGGTAGCGCGGGATGTTGGGGAGGGGCGGGTAGTAAGATAGTAAGTGGGGGATTATTCAGATGTGTGGTGTGTGTGTGTGTGTGTGTAGCTTTGTGTCTGTGCATGTGTGTGCGTATCTTTGTGCATGTGTGTGTGTGTCTTTGTGTGTGTGTGTGTGTGTGTGTGTGTGTTTGTATCTTTGCGTGTGTCTATCTTTGTGCATGTGTGTGTGTATCTTTGTGTGTGTGTGTGTGTGTGTGTTTGTATCTTTGCGTGTGTCTATCTTTGTGCATGTGTGTGTGTATCTTTGTGTGTGTGTGTGTGTGTGTGTGTGTGTGTGTGTGTTGTGTGTGTGTTGTCTGTGTGTGTTGTGTGTGTGTGTTGTGTGTGTGTGTGTGTGTTGTGTGTACATGTGTGTGTGTGTGTGTGTGTGTACATGTGTGTGTGTGTGGGAGGAGGGGGGGTTATATTGAGAACACTTTACCCTGAGTATATTTACACTGCGGATGAGGTGAACGGTAGACCTATGGAGGTCCTATGGCAACCAATTAGAAAGGAGAACATTGGAGCGACGTCACATTTGATCTGAATCTTATTTAACTACCGGATACGACACGCACTGCACTGCAGAAGTAAAGATAAGAGAAAATCATTCATTTAGTGACTGTTCATTCAAAAGAAACGTGGCAGAGTAAGAATGGATCACCCGTTGAAATTGCAATAGGCTTATAAATGGTGAGGCTTATAAAAGCAATCATATATTATTTTACACAGACGACTCAGATGAACAGATTAACCTCAGCAAATACGGACTCATTTTTGAAGGTCAGATTTACCCTGGTGCTTTGTTCGAGCGTGATTATCTTTTTCTTCTTTATCTTTTAAAAGAGGCCTGCACACATTTCTAATTGACTTGCTCTCTAGATTAGGATAAAAAGAAAATAGAAAATCCCTGAGCTTCTATATAGTATTAGGTACAGTTTTCTTGCACACATGTACACACACACACACACACACACACACACACACACACTCAATTAGAACAGAGACAAATTAATCTGGTTGTGTGTGTTTGTGATTATCTGTCTGATCAACTTGTCACCAGCAGTAAATGAGTCTCAAATGATTGAGTCATTAAAAACCAATCGAATTATTTCTTGTTGTGATTACTGCTTCCTCATCTGCTCAGGTAAATAATACATCCGGGAGTTCACGCAGGAATCAGGTTGTCCTAATCTTAAACGACCAACGCGGAACAGTAGCAAGAACGTGCAATGGTGCACGGCAGTCTCAGTGAATGAAGCAATGTAGGGTGAGTGCTGTGTGGCGTGTATGAAGGTAACTTGATGGTAGGTAACTTATGAAGGCTCTCTCTTTCTCTGCAGGCTCTCTCTCTCTATCCATGCTGTCTCTCTCCAGGCGCTCGTTCTCTCCAGGTTCTCTGTCTCTGCAGGCTCTCTCTCTACAGGCTCTCTCTCTCTCTCTCTCTCTCTCTCTCTCTCCGGGATCTCTCTACAGGCTCTTTCTCTCTCTCTCTTTCCCTCTCTCTCTCTCTCTCTCTCCAGGATTTCTCCAAGCTCTCTCTCTCTTCATGCTCTCTCTCTGCAGGCTTTGTCTGCAGGCTCTCTCTCTCTCTCTCTCTCTCTCTCTCTCTCTCTCTGCAGGCTCTTTCTTTGCATTCTCCCCTCTCTCTCTCTCTCCCTCTCTCTCTCCCTTTGGTTAAGTGTGAAGAGAGGATTACACTAACCAACGTGAACCATATCACCTGACGATCCCTTATATTAACACACGCGCCCACACACAAATAATGGAGAGATTGAATAACCTTTTGGATTAAAACATAGCAAACAACGTTATAAAGACACATCGAGTCACATAATAATGGCATGATTCAACACAGGATGGATAACCTCATGGACAAACAAATAAACAATGAAACATGGATTTGAACATATAATTAAAACATTCATTTGATTTATAACGCGCTTAGTGTAGCTTTTCTCCACCCAAAGCGCAGCAATCATAATGTCGTCTAGAACAGAAACGCAAGCAACACAATAAAATGCATGAACACAATACAGTAGACAGTAAACACAACTAGAAAAGGTGTGAATGCTGTATTCTGAAAGGCTGACGCTAGACTGAATTGCTGTCTTGAAGTTGGAGCTGAAGGACTATGAAGAATTGGAAATCTGAATCACCTGCTTTGAATATAAAAAAAAAGTATGAATGGGAATGTATGAAAGATGTAGAAAATGTAAATGTTTGAATGAGGTTTGTAGCTGAAAGTAGGAATGAGTTGAACATGTTATTGAAAGGCTGACGCTAGACTGAATTGCTGGCTTGAATGTGGAGCTGAAGGACTATGAAGAATTGTACATCTGAATCACTTGCTTTGAATCCGAATACGTTTGGAATGGTCCGATCTGATCGCTTTTTTTGGGACAATTTCTGTCATTATTCCTAGTAAATGTTATCCGATGGGTTCCAAACGTACAGTACAGCGTCAGCACACTCAGGGTGAGACATGGTTACGTTTGGAAAAGGATTGGAAGAGAAAATATTTTGGGCCAAAAGTCAAAATATCATCACAACCAATGTCAAATGTTTCTGTGAGATGCTGTTTGAATCATGACAGACAGGAGAGCAGAAATGTCAGTTGTCGTGGCCGACGTGAGTTGTCGTCGGCCTGCTAACTAAAATCCTAACAACTCCTAACAATGTCCTAACAAGTCCTAAAAGTTCCTAACAAAGTCCTAACAAAGTCCTAACAAGTCCTAACAGTTCCTAACAAAGTCCTAACAAGTCCTAACAGTTCCTAATTAAGTCCTAACAAAGTCCTAACAAAGTCCTAACGATGTCCTAACGGGGCAAAAAAGCCAATCAGGTTCCTAACGGGGCAAAAGAGCCAATCAGATTCTGAGAAATCGCTGTCGACGGACGGTACCCGGATTGGTTAGTGCCGGCTGTCATTCAACACCTGGTTGCCGTGCAATGCTTGCTGCTGATTGGACGACTAAAGAGTTGTGAAGTAATTGATCATCAAGTACAGGTATTGCGATGTACTGAAAGCTTGTTTCGTTCAAGACATCACAAGTAAGTACTAAAATTAACGTAAATATGTTGCAAAGTGTCTTTATATTTGGTATTTGTGTGTGTGGATATGCGAGTAGTCCGTTAGTGTGCTAGTTCATGCACTTGTTTTATTATTATAACAGCGCTATAGGCCCTAGCCTGCTATAAAGTTACTAACGATGTTCGATACTATCAAAACACCCAAACAATGTTATGGTGTATTAACGGAAGCGATTGCTACCGTTATATATCCCGTATATCAGCGCTATATCATATATATATATATATATATATCGTATTTATATATATTTTCCTTGAATGATCCGTGATGACGTAGTCGTAGGTTTTATGCCATTGTTATAACAGAAAATATAACATTGCACAAATAAAATACTCAATGCATTGAGAGGCAATTGTTTTAGTAGGTAAATCATGAATCGTAGCTAAAGTGTGTGTGTGTGTGTGTGTGTGTGTGTGTGTGTGTGTGTGTGTATTTATTATTACACTAATGTCCCTGTTGCTTTGGATAAAAGTGTCTGCTAAATGACTAAATGTAAATGCAAGTTGTCTTAACATTCCTTTTTTTTCTTTTGTCTTGCCAGGGTGGAGGTGTAATGCTCTGCATACACAAATGTATATGCTTGAGAGGTTGTCCAGATGGAACATAAATCGGGCCCAGCAGGCTGTGTGTCACGTCACACACTCGGATTTATGATGTTCGTCTGATGTCCAGTGTGAACACCCTCAGCAACAGAGTTCCTGTCAGCTCCCCATTTGAGGACAGTGGGCCTATCACTTCAACTCCGGTAAAGTGGTTAATGTCTGACCATTAGAAATGCTTGTTCCTTCACTGTTTCTCTTAAATTAGCTATACAAACTGTTTTTGTTTTCATTTCATATTACAGGATAGTCGGTGTGATCCCAGAGGCATTCCCGGATGGGAGGCAGTCGATGCCTTGGCAGGGTACCTGGTCAGCCTCAACCGGACGATAACTGCTCTCTCTACCAAAGAAATAGCAGATATATTGAAGTTGTACTCCTGCCTGGATCCCATCGACAAGTCCCCAACCAAATACTCTGCAAAAAGTAAGAAGAAGACCTTGCCAGGGCCATGGAGAGCATCTCGGAAACGCAGTGGCTCTGCTCCAGGCCAGCAAGCAGCCGAGAGGTACCTGCAAATAATCTGCACAATATACATGTGTAGCTGTATGTTTAACTTAACTGCATACACAAACACTTAAATGGTGTGTGTATCTACATTTAATATACTTGTAATATATGTGTAAGAGTGTGTTTGTACATTTGTATGTAACATACAGGGGTATATATATATATATATATATATATGTGTATATATATGTGTGTTTACAGTACACACACAATGTGGGTTATGTCATCTTGTCTTTTCGCAGATTGTTCATGGTCCATGGCCAGGCTGCCCATAGACCGGATTACACCAGGGTCTCTGAGTGTGTTGCACTGAAGCTCTTTAAGGAGTACAAGGAAGCCAGAAATAGGCCAAAAGACTGTAAGGGCAGGACATTTGCAATTCCTCAGGCTATTGTTATGGCGTATGGTCATATCAAGCAATTGATTGAGGATTGCCAAGAAATCCTGAAAAACAGTAACCTGGTACTTGTGACCATAGATAACACCACAGTCTCCTCTTGGTGAGTTCATTGTTACAGTTTCATATATTCCCTTCTAAATGAAAACTTTTAGAAGGGAAAAAATTCATAGGAACATACATTCAAAACAAATAATGACTGAAAAACAATCTGAGAACCTTCTGATCCCCCCCATAGGCTGCAGGATCGGCAGAAGAGGGCCGACCGCAATTCTCTGCTTCAAGGGGTGGAGCTTCCTCAGCAGGTCCACATGGCAGAGGAATCCCTCCTGGAGGCCCTGGACCTACCGACAGAGCCTGTTCCACATGGGCATGCAGATCTGGAGTTCCAGGAACCTGACAACCGTGAGGGTGAGGCGGTGATTCGGTATCGCGATGTACTGAAAGCTTGTTTCGTTCAAGACATCACAAGTAAGTACTAAAATTAACGTAAATATGTTGCAAAGTGTCTTTATATTTGGTATTTGTGGATATACTATTGATCATCAAGTACAGGTATTGCGATGTACTGAAAGCTTGTTGGGATGCAGAGAGATTCGTAGGCCAGTCCCTCTACAGGGCCTACAACACACACCGGGCATCACAGGGGCTAGTAGGCGAAAGGACATCAAGTTGGTCACTGAGGCAAACATGGTTCCACTGAGATTTGAACTCAGATCACTGGAGTCTAGAGGGCTAACTGTTACGTCCAGTAACAGAGTTACTGGAAGTGCTCACCATTACACCATGGAACCCACTTCCGCATGTGCTCCTAACGTTACACCAAGTTACTTCTTTTAGGTTTGTTTGTGGGACAGGACATCCAGAAGTCATAACATTGACTATGATACATCACATTTTCGACATGAAAGCACTGTTGTGTTCTGCTATAAGAATGGCAAAAGTGATTCGAATTCCAACCCACGTGTGCAGAGCAAAATCCATGACCAATCGAACACCTTAACCACTCTGCCATCCCATCAACTGCAACTGCAAAGTCATGCAAAAATGTTGGTAAATGCAAAGAATGTGACTTAGCTTATGAGTGTGAACGAATTTCAGAAGAGTGGTTAGAACGCTGGCAGAGCATTGACAACAAACATGTCCGTCGGTGTCAATGGGCGCTGAAGAGCATTCAAGGTTCCACCGAGATTTGAACTCGGATAGCTGGATTCAGAGTGCTAACCATTACACCATGGAACCCACGTCGTCATACGCTACAGTGATTTACTTCTTTTAAGTTGTTTGTAGGACAGGATTTCCAGAAGACATAACTGATACTTCAGAGTTTCTACATGAAAATGGCTGTTTTGTTCTGCTATGAGAACAGCAGAATCGATGGGGATGGGATTCGAACCCACGCGTGCAGAGCACAATGGATTAGCAGTCCATCGCCTTAACCACTCGGCCACCCCATCCACTGTCCATTGAACTGGGATGCAGAGAGATTCGTAGGCCCTCTACAGGGCCTACAACACACCGGGCATCACAGGGGCTAGTAGGCGAAAGGACATCAAGTCGGTCACTGAGGCAAACATGGTTCCACTGAGATTTGAACTCAGATCACTGGAGTCTAGAGGGCTAACTGTTACGTCCAGTAACAGAGTTACTGGAAGTGCTCACCATTACACCATGGAACCCACTTCCGCATATGCTCCTAACGCAAAATCCATTACCAATCGAACACCTTAACCACTCTGCCATCCCATCAACTGCAACTGCAAAGTCATGCAAAAATGTTGGTAAATGCAAAGAATGTGACTTAGCTTATGAGTGTGACCGAATTTCGGAAGAGTGGTTAGAACGCTGGCAGAGCATTGACAACAAACATGTCCGTCGGTGTCAATGGGCGCTAAAGAGCATTCAAGGTTCCACCGAGATTTGAACTCGGATCGC
>PIJE02003284.1:30000-43200 GCA_002895965.2 Coryphaenoides rupestris | reverse complement strand
AGTACGTGTTAATGTGTAACGTCAGACATGTTACACACACAATATACACGTGTTAATGTGTAACGTCAGACATGTTACACACACACAATATACACGTGTTAATGTGTAACGTCAGACATGTTACACACACAATATACACGTGTTAATGTGTAACGTCAGACATGTTACACACACACAATATACACGTGTTAATGTGTAACGTCAGACATGTTACACACACAATATACACATGTTAATGTGTAACGTTAGACATGTTACACACACAATATACACGTGTTAATGTGTAACGTCAGACATGTTACACACACAATATACACGTGTTAATGTGTAACGTTAGACATGTTACACACACAATATACACGTGTTAATGTGTAACGTTAGACATGTTACACACACACAATATACACGTGTTAATGTGTAACGTCAGACATGTTACACACACAATATACACGTGTTAATGTGTAACGTCAGACATGTTACACACACACAATATACACGTGTTAATGTGTAACGTCAGACATGTTACACACACACAATATACACGTGTTAATGTGTAACGTTAGACATGTTACACACACAATATACACGTGTTAATGTGTAACGTTAGACATGTTACACACACAATATACACATGTTAATGTGTAACGTTAGACATGTTACACACACACAATATACACGTGTTAATGTGTAACGTTAGACATGTTACACACACAATATACACGTGTTAATGTGTAACGTTAGACATGTTACACACACACAATATACACGTGTTAATGTGTAATGTTAGACATGTTACACACACAATATACACGTGTTAATGTGTAATGTTAGACATGTTACACACACACAATATACACATGTTAATGTGTAACGTTAGACATGTTACACACACACAATATACACGTGTTAATGTGTAATGTTAGACATGTTACACACACACAATATACACGTGTTAATGTGTAATGTTAGACATGTTACACACACACAATATACACGTGTTAATGTGTAATGTTAGACATGTTACACACACAATATACACGTGTTAATGTGTAACGTTAGACATGTTACACACACAATATACACGTGTTAATGTGTAACGTTAGACATGTTACACACACACAATATACACGTGTTAATGTGTAACGTTAGACATGTTACACACACAATATACACATGTTAATGTGTAACGTTAGACATGTTACACACACAATATACACATGTTAATGTGTAATGTTAGACATGTTACACACACACAATATACACGTGTTAATGTGTAACGTTAGACATGTTACACACACACAATATACACATGTTAATGTGTAATGTTAGACATGTTACACACACAATATACACGTGTTAATGTGTAATGTTAGACATGTTACACACACAATATACACGTGTTAATGTGTAATGTTAGACATGTTACACACACACAATATACACGTGTTAATGTGTAATGTTAGACATGTTACACACACAATATACACGTGTTAATGTGTAACGTTAGACATGTTACACACACAATATACACGTGTTAATGTGTAATGTTAGACATGTTACACACACAATATACACGTGTTAATGTGTAATGTTAGACATGTTACACACACAATATACACATGTTAATGTGTAATGTTAGACATGTTACACACACAATATACACGTGTTAATGTGTAATGTTAGACATGTTACACACACACAATATACACGTGTTAATGTGTAATGTTAGACATGTTACACACACACAATATACACGTGTTAATGTGTAATGTTAGACATGTTACACACACAATATACACGTGTTAATGTGTAATGTTAGAATGTTAATGTCTAATGTTAGACATGCATATTACACATGTTAATGTGTAATGTTAGACATGTTACACACATACATTATTATTACACATGTTAATGTCTAATGTTAGACATGTTACACACATACATTATTATTACACATGTTAATGTGTAATGTTAGACATGTTACACACATACATTATTATTACACATGTTAATGTCTAATGTTAGACATGTTACACACATACATTATTATTACACATGTTAATGTCTAATGTTAGACATGTTACACACATACATTATTATTACACATGTTAATGTGTAATGTTAGACATGTTACACACATACATTATTATTACACATGTTAATGTCTAATGTTAGACATGTTACACACATACATTATTATTACACATGTTAATGTGTAATGTTAGACATGTTACACACATACATTATTATTACACATGTTAATGTCTAATGTTAGACATGTTACACACATACATTATTATTACACATGTTAATGTGTAATGTTAGACATGTTACACACATACATTATTATTACACATGTTAATGTCTAATGTTAGACATGTTACACACATACATTATTATTACACATGTTAATGTCTAATGTTAGACATGTTACACACATACATTATTATTACACATGTTAATGTCTAATGTTAGACATGTTACACACATACATTATTATTACACATGTTAATGTGTAATGTTAGACATGTTACACACATACATTATTATTACACATGTTAATGTATAATGTTAGACATGTTACACACATACATTATTATTACACATGTTAATGTCTAATGTTAGACATGTTACACACATACATTATTATTACACATGTTAATGTGTAATGTTAGACATGTTACACACATACATTATTATTACACATGTTAATGTGTAATGTTAGACATGTTACACACATACATTATTATTACACATGTTAATGTGTAATGTTAGACATGTTACACACATACATTATTATTACACATGTTAATGTCTAATGTTAGACATGTTACACACATACATTATTATTACACATGTTAATGTCTAATGTTAGACATGTTACACACATACATTATTATTACACGTTACACACACATATTACATAACATTATGATGTTAATGTGGATAATGTGCAGCAGCCCTGAACACGTGTGTGGCCTCTACCTGCAGTCCCTAGTCTCCAGGTCAACATACAAAAAGCTGAAGTCATGACACAGCTCAGAACCCAACCTCCTTCACCCCCCAGCTAACCAAGACATGATCTCCTCTCAAGGTACCTCACCTATCTTGGCTCAACACTTTCCTCAGACTGCTCCTTTGACACTGAAATAAACTGAAATAAACTGAAATAAACTGAAATAAACAGCCGCATAAACAAAGCCTCGTCTGCCTTTGGACAAACACCAACCTGAAGGTCAACACCAAGGCCTATATAATGCAGCCTCCACTCTCACAGTACATCAGAAACCTGGACCCCATGCAGACAGTACATCAGAAACCTGGAGGCCTTCCACATCCGATGCCTCTTAAAGCTCCTCGTCTTGGGAAGATCCAATCCCCCACACTGAGATTCTTTCATGGCAAACTCCATCTGCATGGAAGCAGCGGTGGCTCCAGAACGTCTTCGTTGTGTCGGCCATACTATCTGCATGCCTGACCACCGCCTACCCCACCAAGCCCTCTGGCAGACAAAAGAGGAGCTATAAGGATTACACCACAGACCTCTTGCAGCAATGCAACATAAACCACCTCCATCTTGAGCCTCTGGCTCTCGATAGACCGGCCTGGCAGGTCACCTGTGCCAGGGTGACGGAACAAACACATCACACCATCCAACAGAGGACCGAAAGACGTGTCCAACATCACCAGAGGGCTGCTGGCACTCCAACATCTGGGCTCCCTTGTCCCTCCAACATCTGGGCTCCCTTGTCCCTCCAACATCTGGGCTCCCTTGTCCCTCCTGTGGACGAGTGTGTGGCTCACACGTCGGCCTCCACAGCCACAGGAAGTGGACCCAGCGGACCTCAAACCCCCACCCCCCCCCCAGAGCAAGCCAGCATCACACACGATGGACAGCTGACAATGGGTGTGTGTGTGTGTGCGCGCGCACGCTTGTGTATGTGTGTGTGCGTCACCTATTCCTGCAACGTCGTAGGAACCTCATGATCTTCCTGGCGGCCTGGTCCTGCTTTTTAGTGAGGAACGACCCCCTGCAACACACACACACACACACACACACATTCAGCAGATATATATATATATATAGTAGCAGGCTCAAGGGTGTGGGGTTTCCGCGCCACCAACAAAACACACCACAACTTAAAAATAATTTCCATTTATTGGGGGGTATTTACATCCAGGAGAGGGAAGGAAGGAAAAACTTGCAGTTCCTGCAAGTCTCTTGTAATATTTACAGTTAGTCCTTCTTCTGGGTTTCCAGGGGTTCCGTTAAGTAGTTCAATCAATTCTCCATATGGAGCACACAGCTCCTTGCCCTCTTCTCCCCTTCTGGCAGCCTGCTCTTCCCTTTGTGGGAAATGCCTTGGTGGCTTAACGAGCCACAGCTTTTCCTCGTTAAGCCCTGGTGGCTAAATGAGCCACAGCTTTTCCTCGGTTATGGACAGGAAGTCCTTATAAGGCTCGGAGGTGGAGCCAGCAGGCTGAAAGATACCCCTCTTCAATTACTATGCCTCTCCTGCCACAATATTTGTATAGTTACTTGTACTTGTAACTGCAGTAGTACTGCTGGATGAAGAGTGTGTGTATATAAAGGATATAAAAATGTGCACTGAATGTGAAGACAAACATACTCTAATTTACTTTCTTTAATGTTGTAATAAAATGCATTTGAAACAACATTTTCAAATGCTTCTTTAAGTGACTTGATATCTGTAATCCAGTGCTTCGTTATAGAGAGGCCTTGCTAGTTTTCCTGTCGGGGAGTATACTGCTCACACCTCGTTCATTATATGTTCAACTTGAAGTCTGCAATATCGTGCCTGTGGCAATTTCTATTTTCCCCTTTAAAGGGGCGTATAACATGTGTTTGTAGGTATGTGTCTGTATGTATATGTATATATGTGTAGTTACTTGTATTCCTTGTAGCTGCGGTAGTACTGCTGGATGAGCACGGCTGCTCTCCGGCTCTGCTGGAAGCGCTTCTGCTCGTAGTACGACCGGAACTTGGACTGGATGAGGATGGCTGCCTGGGTCATCTTCTGGTACAGAGCGTACTGGGCACACCACACACAGTACTCCGTCATACTCACTGGTACACAGTACTCAGTAATGCTCACTGGTATACTCACAATACACACACAGTACTCAGTAATGCTCACTGGTATACTCTCAATACACACACAGTACTCCGTCATACTCACTGATATACTCACAATACACACACAGTACTCAGTAATACTCACTGATATACTCAACAATACTTACGGACACACACACACACACAACACTACTGAAGTATACTGATACTCAACTAATACAACTGATGAATAACTCACTAATGCATAATTAATACACACCATGATAGAACTACCATGATACACACCAACACCAACACATTAATGCGTACCTTTTTACCTTCAGAGCATATCCCATGTTAGCGATGAGAGTCGAGAGACATAGATGCCAGAGAGAGAGCGGAGAGAGAGCAGACCATAGATGCACGAGCAGAGAGAGAGAGAGACATATGATTGGCAGATAGAAGAGTGGAGAGAGAGAAGACAGAAGCAGAGGAGATGAGGAGGAGACATTAGAAGGCAGACAGAGAGAGGGAGAGAGACAGTAGAAGGCAGGACAGAGAGAGAGAGACAGAAGGCCAGAGAGGAGAGAGAGAGACAAGAGAATAGCCAGAGAGAGAGACAGAGACATAGAAGCAGGAGAGAGACAGAGACAATAGACAGGCAGAGAGAGAGAGAAGGACATTAGATAGCAGAGAGAGACAGAGACATAGAATGCAGAGAGAGAAGACATGAGACATTAGAAGCAGACAGAGAGACAGACGCAGAGAGGAGAGAGACCTAGACGCAGACACACAGAGAGAGAGAGACATAGAAGCAGACAGAGAGAGAGAGAGAGAGAGAGACAGAAGCAGAGAGAGAGAGACAGAGAGACATAGAAGCAGAGAGAGAGAGACAGACAGAAGCAGAGAGAGAGAGAGAAAGAGAAAGAGAGAGACAATAGATAGCGGTAGAGAAAGTGTGGTAGAGTGAGAATATACAGCAACAATTTAACAGTCGAAAATAAACATTTTTGTTAACACACACACACACACACACACACACACACACACCTGCTTGTACTTGCGGTAGCATCGCTGGATGACAGCGGCTGCCATGTCCTGCTGCTCCTTTAACCTCCGACCCTGAAATATATGAACATGTGTGTTTAGAGTAATATACCATATCAGAGAATAGATTATATAGTTACATATATAGTGGGGCTGTCAACGAAATAACGTTTCCGAACTTTTTTTGAGGAGTTTATTATATTACAAAAATGGACAGAGGGTCTGACTAATGTTTGGAGGTAGTAAGGGGTCTGGTAGGTAGGGGTGGTTCTGCTGACAGGCTGGGGCGTAGGGTCTGACTAATGTTTGTAGGTAGTCAGGGGTCTGGTAGGTAGGGGCGGTTCTTCTGACAGCCTTGTAGGTCAGTACCAGTGTCTTGAATCTAATGCGAGCCATTACCAGGAGCCAGTGGAGGTCGTGGAAGAGGGGGGTTACATGGGAGAAAGATTATAACAATATATACTCTCTCTTTGGTAAGTTGAACACCAGCTCGCTGCTACGTTCTGGATGCGTTGTAAGGGTTTGATTGTTGAGGCAGGGAGTCCAGCCAGGAGAGAGTTGCAGTAGTCGAGACGAGTGATGACGAGCACTTGTACCAGGATCTGTGTTGCTTCACGTGTGAGGAAGGGCCGGATCTTGCGGATGTTGTAAAGAGCAATTCTACAAGATTGGGCCACAGAGGTGATGTTGGCGTTGCAGGACAGCTGGTCATCCAGTACCACGCAAGGTTCCTTGCAGTGGGTGCCTTGTCTTGTCTAGGTTAAGCTTCAGCTGGTTGGCAGTTGTATTTGCTGATGTCAGCCAGGCATTTAGATATGTGTGTTGAGATGTGGGTGTCAGGGGGTGAAGGAAAGCAACAGTTGGGTGACGTCTGCGGAGCAGTGATAGGAGAAGCCGTGGGTCATTACAGAGCTTAGAGATCTAGTGTATAAGGAGAGCTGAAGGGGTCCTAGTCGTGAGCATTGGGGGACTCCAGTGTCAAGGGTGCTGGAGATTATATATATAGTCATGTATATCAGATGATAGAGTAATGTATATGACGTATGTTACCTTGTAGCGACGGAAGGCTGTCTGGATGATCCTGGCGGCTTCGTACAGCTCTCTCTGCTCACTGTCACTCAGAGTCAACAGAGCAAAGTCTCTCTCCATCCTCCCATTGGTGGAGGCATTGAGGAACTCCGCCCACGCTGCCGAGGAGGGCGGTCTTAACCTCTGCAGAGCCAGGACACACCTACACACACACACAGATGGTCAGACGTGTGATGAAGCACAGTAAAGAGTACACGTATGATGTCACACGTATGATCTTGAGTATGAGTTAGGGTTAGCTGGTACTGGTTAACCTAGCATTACTACATGGTTCCACTGCATAGACTACCAGTGTGTTATGTGTAGCTGGTACTGGTTAACCTAGCATTACTACATGATTCCACTGCATGGACTACCAGTGTGTTACGTGTAGCTGGTACTTGTTAACCTAGCATTACTACATGGTTCCACTGCATGGACTACCAGTGTGTTATGTGTAGCTGGTACTGGTTAACCTAGCATTACTACATGATTCAACTGCATGGACTACCAGTGTGTTATGTGTAGCTGGTACTGGTTAACCTAGCATTACTACATGGTTCCACTGCATGGACTACCAGTGTGTTATGTGTAGCTGGTACTGGTTAACCTAGCATTACTACATGATTCCACTGCATGGACTACCAGTGTGTTACGTGTAGCTGGTACTGGTTAACCTAGCATTACTACATGGTTCCACTGCATGGACTACCAGTGTGTTATGTGTAGCTGGTACTGGTTAACCTAGCATTACTACATGATTCAACTGCATGGACTACCAGTGTGTTATGTGTAGCTGGTACTGGTTAACCTAGCATTACTTGATGATTCCACTGCATGGACTACCAGTGTGTTATGTGTAGCTGGTACTGGTTAACCTAGCATTACTTGATGATTCCACTGCATGGACTACCAGTGTGTTATGTGTAGCTGGTACTGGTTAACCAAGCATTACTACATGGTTCCACTGCATGGACTACCAGTGTGTTATGTGTAGCTGGTACTGGTTAACCTAGCATTACTTGATGATTCCACTGCATGGACTACCAGTGTGTTATGTGTAGCTGGTACTGGTTAACCAAGCATTACTACATGGTTCCACTGCATGGACTACCAGTGTGTTATGTGTAGCTGGTACTGGTTAACCTAGCATTACTACATGGTTCCACTGCATGCTATGTCCACAAAATGATTGATGGTGCAACTGCAGTGCACCTGGGAAGGGGCGTTTCCATGGTTTCCAGGTAGGTGGCTAGCCAGGGGTCTGGGGGCGAGGCGAGTGCTGACTCCTCCCCCCGGGGGAATTCCTCCCGTTTGATTCGTTCTGGCGTTGCCTCAACGATCTGCTCCGCTAGCAACGCCATGTCCACCTGTTACCATGGCAACATGAGTATTCAAACCATGTCCACCTGTTACCATCCCAACTGTGTGTGTGTATATATATATATATATATATATATATATATATATATATTATATATATATATATGAATCAAGTTTGGTCGATTATTTCTTTGTCACAATGCTAGTTGACATTGTATTTTATATGGGTGCATTATTTCTGCTGTGTGAAAGGCTGTTAGATCTATCCATATCGAGTACAAATGTCGAGGCTTAATCACGATCCTGGTTCGAGATCGTTTTATCGCCCAGCCCTAGGTGCTCCCCACATCATCACCTGTGCTGCTCATCCCATAAATGCATGATCCTCACAAGTAAAGGTAAATAAACAGGCTTTCCAACTCTATCAAATACTGTCGCAATTATCATTGTGACAACAGAGATATAATAGACCAAACTTGTTTTTCTGAGTTTCTCTTTGCATCTAGAGTGTAGTCTAGTCTCTAGTGTACCTGCAGCAGGTCGTCTGAGGGGGGAGGAGTCAGGCTGCTCTCATAATCCATCATCACAGCAGCACCTGAGACCACACACCTGCTATTAGTACTACAGTACACCTGCTATTAGTACTACAGTACTGTAGTACTAATAGTACTGCAGTACAATTAGTACTACAGTCCTGTTAGGTCATTACATGCAGTGGTCAACAGTACAGTGGCAGTAGTATAGTAGTACAGTGGCAGTAGTGTAGTAGTATAGTAGTACAGTGGGAGTATAGTACAGTGGTAGCAGTGTAGTAGTATAGTAGTACAGTGGTAGTATAGTACAGTGGTAGTGGTGTAGTAGTATAGTAGTACAGCGGTAGTATAGTACAGTGGTAGTGGTGTAGTAGTATAGTAGTACAGTGGTAGTAGTATAGTAGTACAGTGGTAGTATAGTACAGTGGTAGTAGTGTAGTAGTATAGTAGTACAGTGGTAGTATAGTACAGTGGTAGTAGTGTAGTAGTATAGTAGTACAGTGGTAGTATAGTACAGTGGTAGTAGTGTAGTAGTATATTAGTACAGTGGTAGTATAGTACAGTGGTAGTGGTGTAGTAGTATAGTAGTACAGTGGTAGTAGTATAGTAGTACAGTGGTAGTATAGTACAGTGGTAGTAGTGTAGTAGTATAGTAGTACAGTGGTAGTATAGTACAGTGGTAGTAGTGTAGTAGTACGGTGGTAGTATAGTACAGTGGTAGCTGGTGTAGTAGTATAGTAGTACAGTGGTAGTAAGTATAGTAGTACAGTGGTAGTATTAGTACAGTGGGTAGTAGTGTAGTAGTATAGTAGTACAGTGGTGTAGTGTAGTAGTATAGTAGTACAGTGGTAGTATAGTACAGTGGTAGTAGTGTAGTAGTATAGTAGTACAGCGGTAGTATAGTACAGTGGCAGTGGTGTAGTAGTATAGTAGTACAGTGGTAGTAAGTATAGTAGTACAGTGGTAAGTATAGTACAGTGGTAGTAGTGTAGTAGTATAGTAGTACAGTGGTAGTATAGTACAGTGGTAGTAGTGTAGTAGTATAGTAGTACGGTGGTAGTATAGTACAGTGGTAGTGGTGTAGTAGTATAGTAGTACAGTGGTAGTAGTATAGTAGTACAGTGGTAGTATAGTACAGTGGTAGTAGTGTAGTAGTATAGTAGTACAGTGGTAGTGATGTAGTAGTATAGTACAGTGGTAGTATAGTACAGTGGTAGTAGTATAGTAGTACAGTGGTAGTAGTGTTGTAGTATAGTACAGTGGTAGTTTAGTACAGTGGTAGTAGTATAGTAGTACAGTGGTAATATAGTACAGTGGTAGTAGTGTAGTAGTATAGTACAGTGGTAGTAAGTGTAGTAGTATAGTAGTACAGTGGTAGTATAGTACAGTGGTAGTAGTATAGTAGTACAGTGGTAATATAGTACAGTGGTAGTAGTGTAGTAGTATAGTACAGTGGTAGTGTAGTAGTATAGTAGTACAGTGGTAGTATAGTACAGTGGTAGTAGTATAGTAGTACAGTGGTAATATAGTACAGTGGTAGTAGTGTTGTAGTATAGTACAGTGGTAGTTTAGTACAGTGGTAGTAGTATAGTAGTACAGTGGTAATATAGTACAGTGGTAGTAGTGTAGTAGTATAGTACAGTGGTAGTAGTGTAGTAGTATAGTAGTACAGTGGTAGTATAGTACAGTGGTAGTAGTATAGTAGTACAGTGGTAATATAGTACAGTGGTAGTAGTGTAGTAGTATAGTACAGTGGTAGTAGTGTAGTAGTATAGTAGTACAGTGGTAGTATAGTACAGTGGTAGTAGTATAGTAGTACAGTGGTAATATAGTACAGTGGTAGTAGTGTAGTAGTATAGTACAGTGGTAGTATAGTACAGTGGTAGTAGTATAGTAGTACAGTGGTAATATAGTACAGTGGTAGTAGTGTAGTAGTATAGTACAGTGGTAGTAGTGTAGTAGTATAGTACAGTGGTAGTATAGTCCAGTGGTAGTAGTGTAGTAGTATAGTAGTACAGTGGTAGTATAGTACAGTGGTAGTAGTATAGTAGTACAGTGGTAATATAGTACAGTGGTAGTAGTGTAGTAGTATAGTACAGTGGTAGTAGTGTAGTAGTATAGTACAGTGGTAGTAGTGTAGTAGTAGTGTCTCACTGGAAGACTCTTACACTGAGACTCTTGTGCTGCGTTGGCCCACATCTGGCTGGGGGGGAGGAGAAAGGAGAGAGACTGGGAGGGGGAGGAGAGGGAGGGGAGGAGAGGAGAGAGGGAGGGGGAGGAGAGGGAGGGGGGAGGAGAGGAGAGAGAGGGAGGGGGGAGGAGAGGAGGGGGGGGAGGGGAGGGAGGGGAGAGGGGGGAGAGGGAGGGGGAGGAGGTGTCCATGGGAGTGGGGGCACTGGAGTAGGCAGAGCTTGGTGAAGGGGAGGCAGGGTCAGCAGGAGAAGGCAGGCTACTGGCTGAGCTCAGACCTGGGGGTGGGGCAGAGAGTCAAAATGAGGCCCCATTGACCAATAGCAGTCTGTTCAACACATTTAAAGATACAACATAAAGAAACACATCTCCTCTCTGTTTTATACGAAATACCGAGTATACATCGTATTCAATCTGCAGTAGTATATAGTACATATCTAATATGAAACCTGTAGGAGTCGCCAGGCCCAGCATGACCCACGGGGGCCAACCCAGCTGCTGAGGCCTGAAGCACGACCTCCAAGGAGCGATGAAACCGCTCGCACAGCCCGTTGACTTGCCGGAGGTCTGCGGCGATACGACGGAGTCTCTCTGCGACCGCATTCCAGAGCTCAGACGTGAACTGTGAGCTCCGGTCCGAGGACAGGTCAGATGGGGTGCTGAACCGGGCTACCCACGTCGAGCCACCTCGGTGGACGTCGCTGATGACAGTGGGACAGCTTCCGGCCAACTCGTGGTATGGTCAACCATTTTGAGGAGGTAAGTCCTGGGGTAGCGGGCCTATCAGGTCCACGTGAACGTGGTCGAACCTCCTTTCGGGCACAGGGAAGTGTGCTAGGGGTGCTTTGATGTGGTGGTGCATCTTAGCCCGATGGCAGGCCTCGCAGGTGTCAGCCCAGTCCCTCATGTCCTTTTTAAGCCTGTGCCAGACGAACTTGGCTGCCACCAACCTCTGCGATGCCATGGACAGCATTGAAAACCAGCTGCCACCACCCGGTGGGAATGATGAGCTGGGGCTGGCCTGTGGAGATATCACTCAGGAGCGTGGTGCCAGCATCGCCGAAAGCCACACCTTCCAACTGCAGCCCAGTACCAGCCAACTGGAGCACCTGCACATCCGGGGGTGTAATGGAGCCCCAAGTGGACGGCCCTCACGATGCCCCAGGACAGGCAGTCTACGGTGAGATTGGCCTTGCCAGCAACATGCTGATTCTCCGAGGTGAACTCCGGTTCATGGTCCGCCCAGCTCACTGCCCACCGCAAAGTCTGATACATCAGAGGTGATGGCGATCGGAGCCTTGTGGGACAGGTGCGCCAGAGCAGTCTTAGTGTCCGCAAACACATCGTCTCTCTCCACGGAGCAGTCCACTACTACTAGTACTACACTACTACCACTGTAATACACTACACGGAGCAGTCCACCAGGTGTCTGGGGGCCTGAATTTTCAAGGCCTCATACAGGGGCCGCATAAGTGCAGCAGCACCGGGGATCAAGAGGTGGCGACATGCAGTGACGTGACAACAAAGGTTTTCATCAGGTGGGCTTTGAGTGCCGCGTATTTCTCTCGCTGCACGTAGTAATATCTTGTGGCGTCCGCGGTGATCTCCCGCAATGCGAATTGCGCTTCTTTTACTGTACTTATGAGGTACTATCTTACTAATTGTTCACAGTGGTTTTAGATTTATGTTTGTAAGCATACTATTTAGAAGAATACTGCAGGAGTGAATGGGGAGTAAGCTTTCCATTGTACTGTTGAATGTTGAATCTATAATATATATAATATGTGTTTCTGCAGTGTGTGCATACCAGTGTCTGGGCTACGGTACACAGTATATATAGTATATATAATATATATGTATGTATACCTGTGTCTGGGCTACTGTACATAGTATATATAGTATATAATGTATATATATGTATACCCGTGTCTGGGCTACTGTACATAGTATATATAGTATATA
>PIJE02003284.1:0-27500 GCA_002895965.2 Coryphaenoides rupestris | reverse complement strand
CTTAGTGTATGTTGGTTATCTTAGTGTCTATGTTGGTTATCTTAATGTCTATGTTGGTTATCTTAGTGTCTATGTTGGTTATCTTAGTGTCTACGTTGGTTATCTTAATGTCTATGTTGGTTATCTTAGTGTCTATGTTGGTTATCTTAGTGTCTATGTTGGTTATCTTAATGTCTACGTTGGTTATCTTAATGTCTATGTTGGTTATCTTAGTGTCTATGTTGGTTATCTTAGTGTCTACGTTGGTTATCTTAATGTCTATGTTGGTTATCTTAGTGTCTACGTTGGTTATCTTAATGTCTATGTTGGTTATCTTAGTGTCTATGTTGGTTATCTTAGTGTCTACGTTGGTTATCTTAGTGTCTACGTTGGTTATCTTAGTGTCTATGTTGGTTATCTTAGTGTCTACGTTGGTTATCTTAGTGTCTACGTTGGTTATCTTAGTGTCTACGTTGGTTATCTTAGTGTCTATGTTGGTTATCTTAGTGTCTACGTTGGTTATCTTAATGTCTACGTTGGTTATCTTAGTGTCTATGTTGGTTATCTTAATGTCTATGTTGGTTATCTTAGTGTCTACGTTGGTTATCTTAATGTCTACGTTGGTTATCTTAGTGTCTATGTTGGTTATCTTAATGTCTATGTTGGTTATCTTAGTGTCTATGTTGGTTATCTTAGTGTCTACGTTGGTTATCTTAATGTCTACGTTGGTTATCTTAGTGTCTACGTTGGTTATCTTAATGTCTACGTTGGTTATCTTAGTGTCTATGTTGGTTATCTTAATGTCTATGTTGGTTATCTTAGTGTCTATGTTGGTTATCTTAATGTCTACGTTGGTTATCTTAGTGTCTATGTTGGTTATCTTAATGTCTATGTTGGTTATCTTAGTGTCTACGTTGGTTATCTTAATGTCTACGTTGGTTATCTTAATGTCTACGTTGGTTATCTTAGTGTCTATGTTGGTTATCTTAATGTCTATGTTGGTTATCTTAGTGTCTACGTTGGTTATCTTAATGTCTACGTTGGTTATCTTAGTGTCTATGTTGGTTATCTTAATGTCTATGTTGGTTATCTTAGTGTCTACGTTGGTTATCTTAATGTCTACGTTGGTTATCTTAGTGTCTATGTTGGTTATCTTAATGTCTATGTTGGTTATCTTAGTGTCTACGTTGGTTATCTTAATGTCTACGTTGGTTATCTTAGTGTCTATGTTGGTTATCTTAGTGTCTATGTTGGTTATCTTAATGTCTATGTTGGTTATCTTAGTGTCTACGTTGGTTATCTTAATGTCTATGTTGGTTATCTTAGTGTCTATGTTGGTTATCTTAGTGTCTACGTTGGTTATCTTAGTGTCTATGTTGGTTATCTTAGTGTCTACGTTGGTTATCTTAGTGTCTATGTTGGTTATCTTAGTGTCTATGTTGGTTATCTTAATGTCTATGTTGGTTATCTTAGTGTCTATGTTGGTTATCTTAGTGTCTACGTTGGTTATCTTAGTGTCTACGTTGGTTATCTTAATGTCTACGTTGGTTATCTTAGTGTCTACGTTGGTTATCTTAATGTCTATGTTGGTTATCTTAGTGTCTATGTTGGTTATCTTAATGTCTACGTTGGTTATCTTAGTGTCTATGTTGGTTATCTTAATGTCTACGTTGGTTATCTTAGTGTCTATGTTGGTTATCTTAGTGTCTACGTTGGTTATCTTAGTGTCTACGTTGGTTATCTTAGTGTCTATGTTGGTTATCTTAATGTCTACGTTGGTTATCTTAATGTCTATGTTGGTTATCTTAATGTCTATGTTGGTTATCTTAATGTCTATGTTGGTTATCTTAGTGTCTATGTTGGTTATCTTAGTGTCTATGTTGGTTATCTTAGTGTCTATGTTGGTTATCTTAGTGTCTACGTTGGTTATCTTAATGTCTATGTTGGTTATCTTAGTGTCTATGTTGGTTATCTTAGTGTCTACGTTGGTTATCTTAGTGTCTATGTTGGTTATCTTAGTGGCTACGTTGGTTATCTTAGTGTCTACGTTGGTTATCTTAGTGTCTATGTTGGTTATCTTAGTGTCTACGTTGGTTATCTTAGTGTCTATGTTGGTTATCTTAGTGTCTACGTTGGTTATCTTAGTGTCTATGTTGGTTATCTTAGTGTCTATGTTGGTTATCTTAGTGTCTACGTTGGTTATCTTAATGTCTATGTTGGTTATCTTAGTGGCTACGTTGGTTATCTTAGTGTCTACGTTGGTTATCTTAGTGTCTATGTTGGTTATCTTAGTGTCTACGTTGGTTATCTTAATGTCTATGTTGGTTATCTTAGTGTCTATGTTGGTTATCTTAGTGTCTATGTTGGTTATCTTAGTGTCTACGTTGGTTATCTTAATGTCTATGTTGGTTATCTTAGTGTCTACGTTGGTTATCTTAGTGTCTACGTTGGTTATCTTAATGTCTACGTTGGTTATCTTAGTGTCTATGTTGGTTATCTTAGTGTCTACGTTGGTTATCTTAGTGTCTACGTTGGTTATCTTAATGTCTATGTTGGTTATCTTAGTGTATGTTGGTTATCTTAGTGTCTATGTTGGTTATCTTAATGTCTATGTTGGTTATCTTAGTGTCTATGTTGGTTATCTTAGTGTCTATGTTGGTTATCTTAGTGGCTACGTTGGTTATCTTAATGTATGTTGGTTATCTTAGTGTATGTTGGTTATCTTAGTGTCTATGTTGGTTATCTTAATGTCTATGTTGGTTATCTTAGTGTCTATGTTGGTTATCTTAGTGTCTACGTTGGTTATCTTAATGTCTATGTTGGTTATCTTAGTGTCTATGTTGGTTATCTTAGTGTATGTTGGTTATCTTAGTGTCTACGTTGGTTATCTTAATGTCTATGTTGGTTATCTTAGTGTCTATGTTGGTTATCTTAGTGTCTACGTTGGTTATCTTAATGTCTATGTTGGTTATCTTAGTGTCTATGTTGGTTATCTTAGTGTCTACGTTGGTTATCTTAATGTCTATGTTGGTTATCTTAATGTCTATGTTGGTTATCTTAGTGTCTACGTTGGTTATCTTAGTGTCTACGTTGGTTATCTTAATGTCTATGTTGGTTATCTTAATGTCTACGTTGGTTATCTTAGTGTCTACGTTGGTTATCTTAATGTCTATGTTGGTTATCTTAGTGTCTACGTTGGTTATCTTAGTGTCTACGTTGGTTATCTTAATGTCTATGTTGGTTATCTTAATGTCTACGTTGGTTATCTTAATGTCTACGTTGGTTATCTTAGTGTCTACGTTGGTTATCTTAGTGTCTATGTTGGTTATCTTAGTGTCTATGTTGGTTATCTTAATGTCTATGTTGGTTATCTTAATGTCTACGTTGGTTATCTTAGTGTCTATGTTGGTTATCTTAGTGTCTATGTTGGTTATCTTAGTGTCTACGTTGGTTATCTTAGTGTCTACGTTGGTTATCTTAATGTCTACGTTGGTTATCTTAGTGTCTATGTTGGTTATCTTAGTGTCTATGTTGGTTATCTTAGTGTCTACGTTGGTTATCTTAGTGTCTATGTTGGTTATCTTAGTGTCTACGTTGGTTATCTTAGTGTCTATGTTGGTTATCTTAATGTCTACGTTGGTTATCTTAGTGTCTATGTTGGTTATCTTAGTGTCTATGTTGGTTATCTTAGTGTCTATGTTGGTTATCTTAGTGTCTATGTTGGTTATCTTAATGTCTATGTTGGTTATCTTAGTGTCTACGTTGGTTATCTTAATGTCTACGTTGGTTATCTTAGTGTCTATGTTGGTTATCTTAGTGTCTACGTTGGTTATCTTAATGTCTATGTTGGTTATCTTAGTGTCTACGTTGGTTATCTTAATGTCTACGTTGGTTATCTTAATGTCTATGTTGGTTATCTTAATGTCTATGTTGGTTATCTTAGTGTCTATGTTGGTTATCTTAGTGTCTATGTTGGTTATCTTAGTGTCTACGTTGGTTATCTTAGTGTCTATGTTGGTTATCTTAGTGTCTACGTTGGTTATCTTAGTGTCTACGTTGGTTATCTTAGTGTCTACGTTGGTTATCTTAGTGTCTATGTTGGTTATCTTAGTGTCTACGTTGGTTATCTTAGTGTCTACGTTGGTTATCTTAGTGTCTATGTTGGTTATCTTAGTGTCTACGTTGGTTATCTTAGTGTCTACGTTGGTTATCTTAGTGTCTACGTTGGTTATCTTAGTGTCTATGTTGGTTATCTTAATGTCTACGTTGGTTATCTTAGTGTCTATGTTGGTTATCTTAGTGTCTACGTTGGTTATCTTAGTGTCTACGTTGGTTATCTTAGTGTCTATGTTGGTTATCTTAGTGTCTACGTTGGTTATCTTAGTGTCTACGTTGGTTATCTTAGTGTCTATGTTGGTTATCTTAGTGTCTACGTTGGTTATCTTAGTGTCTACGTTGGTTATCTTAGTGTCTATGTTGGTTATCTTAATGTCTACGTTGGTTATCTTAGTGTCTACGTTGGTTATCTTAGTGTCTACGTTGGTTATCTTAGTGTCTATGTTGGTTATCTTAGTGTCTATGTTGGTTATCTTAATGTCTACGTTGGTTATCTTATTNGCTAGAACTTGGTTCTCGCTGCTGCACAAACTCCCCAGCGGGACACCCTGGCGCCTCCCTGACAGGAGGGACCTCTCAGATGGGGGGTCGATTTTGGCATCCCAACCCCTACCGCCTTCACCGCCCCTACCGAGTTTGATGGCTGGGGGCCGGGCCCTCTGCTGAGGGATTGCATAGAGCCGGTCAGGGAGACTATCCAGAATGCCAGGGCACTGTCTACAGTTGGAGGCTGTTTTCCGACTGGTGCACAGGCCGGAACAAGGACCCAGTGCATTGCCCTGTGCCGACCATCCTGGAGTTTCTGCAGTCACTCCTACACCCTGAAAGTGTATGTATCCGCTATCTCGGCGGAACATGCCAGAGTGGAGAACCATACAGTGGGGAGCCACAGGCTGGTGTCCCTCTTCCTAAAGGGAGCTCTGAGGTTGCGCCCCCCAAGGGCCCCTATGTTAAGCACTGCCTCTGGTGGTCAGTCGGGATGAAATAGAACGAAAGCTACGTATGTAAATACGGTTCTATGAATCCTGGATGACCGGCAGAATTCTTGGTGGCTCAGAATCTCATGATTCCACGAGAACATTCTGTAGGACTGAGCTTGTGGATGACACCGGAACTTATACCGGAACCGGGAAATACGAGGTCACACATGACTTTTTTTGATATCCAGTAAATACTCGACCTGCGCATGCACGAGACGGAAGATATCCAGTGCTAAACACTGCCTCTGGTGTGGATTCATAGAGCCGTAGTTACATACATAACTTTCTTTTTACTACTCTGCTGGTAAACTAGACACTCTCCTACTCTACTAGTAGTAGTAGTTACTACTAGTAACCCTAGTGCTAATCCTACTACTACACTACTACTCTACTACGCTGTGCTTCATCCTAACAGAATCCAGACATGGTATTGGTCCACTACCTTAACGTGCCATCACTGGAGGATTCTGGGAAATGCAGTCCGTTGCTGTGTACCGTGTCTGAGCGCCATGACAGTCTGCGCTGGAGCAGAGCTGACCTCGTCAACCAACTGAAACCCATGTGTACGTCTCCTAGCAACCACCTCTCACCTAGCAATCACCTGGCACCTCTCCTCACCCCCCCTCTCTCCAGTCCACAGCATCAAGTGGACGGTGGGGACTCATGTGGGGGCATCTGTGGACCTTAGTGTGGAGCAGCTAGTTCAACACATCCTGGACCGGCAGCAGGCAAAACCACAGCCCAGAACACACAGCTGTCTGTGTACCACCACACTGGGTAAGCCAAGTCCTAACCCTAACCCTAACCCTAACACCCTAGCCCTGACGCTCTCACAGAAAACACTGCCCCCTAACACCCTAGCCCTGACCCTAACCCTAACACTCTAGCCCTGACACTCTCACAGAAAACACTGCCCCTAACCCTAACACCCTAGCCCTGACGCTAACCCTAACACCCTAGCCCTGATGCTCTCACAGAAAACACTGCCCCTAACCCTAACACCCTAGCCCTACCCTAACCCTAACACTCTAGCCCTGACACTCTCACAGAAAACACTGCCCCTAACCCTAACACCCTAGCCCTACCCTAACCCTAACACTCTAGCCCTGACACTCTCACAGAAAACACTGCCCCTAACCCTAACACCCTAGCCCTGACCTACCCTAACACCTAGCCCTGGACGCTAGACCCTAAACAACTCTAGCCCTGATGCTCTCACAGAAAACACTGCCCCTAACCCTAACACCCTAGCCCTGACGCTAACCCTAACACCCTAGCCCTGATGCTCTCACAGAAAACACTGCCCCCTATCCTAACACCCTAGCCCTGACCCTAACCCTAACACCCTAGCCCTGATGCTCTCAACAGAAAACACTGCCCCCTAACACCCTAGCCCTGACCCTAACCCTAACACTCTAGCCCTGACGCTCTCACAGAAAACACTGCCCCCTAACCCTAACACCCTAGCCCTGACCCTCTCAACAAATTCTAAACGACTCTAAACAATTAGTAATAGTATCTAGTAAGTACATTAATAAGAAGTACAGTAAAACGTTTTTCTGAACAGTATTCTTATAACAGAAATTCTCAAACAACTCTAACCCAAACCCTGACCCCCTAACCCTAACCCTACCCCCAACCCTAACTCTATCCCTAACACTTTCACGAACCCTAACCCTACCCCTAACCCTAACTCTATCCCCTAACCCTTTCACTAATTACCCTCACACCCTAACCCTATCCGTCTCTAAAACCCCGCTGGGTAACACACACACACATGGCCAATACTAAGTCTCTCTGTCTCTGTCTCTGTCTCTCTCTCTCTCTCTCTGTCTCTGTCTCTGTCTCTGTCTCTGTCTCTGTCTCTCTCTACTCTGTCTCTGTCTCTGTCTCTGTCTCATGTCTCTCTCTTCTCTCTCTCTCTGTCTCTGTCTTCTCTGTCTCTCTCTCTCTCTCTCTGTCTCTCTTGTGTCCCCAGCAGGGGGGGCTGTTATCCCCCATCGATGTAACAGCACCAAGCATCGCATCATCTCTCCCAAACTCCCCCCTGACCACGGGCAGGGTGGGGGGGTGGAGAAGAGACGCCCTCCCGTGACGACCCAGAGCCCTCGACCGACCAACGATATAACGCTAACATCCTCTAGGTGAGATACATCATGTGTAACGGGCTGCAACTACCATACTAGAGCTACACAGAACTACAAGTACCATACTAGAGCTACACAGAACTACAAGTACCATATTACTGCTGTTGTCATGGTAATTGCTGGCTGGTTGTGTTGACAGCTCCTCACCGCCCCCACCTGGGCTCTCCAAGCGTTGCTATGGAAAGCAACACAACGGGGTGACCACGATGGCATTACCTCAGAACGCTGTTATCGTCATGGCAACAACAACAGCGGTGGCCGGGAGGGGCTGCGGTCCCTCTCCCTCCTCCCCTCCCTCCCCTCCTCCCTCCTCCAGCCTCTCCCTCACACTCCTCCCCTCTCCTGTGATTGGAGGTCTGCTCCTCACCCCCTCCCCCACCCCCTCCCCTGCCCCTCCTCCCTTTGATCCTGATGCCTTCCTCAACTTCCCCAAGCAGGGTCAGACCTACGGTGGGCCCTCCCTCACCCCCTCCACGCCTCCCTCCTCTCCTCCCCTTTCCCTCTCCTCCCTCTCCCCGGCCGAGGGGGAGAGAAGAGATGGAGATCCTGGCCTCTCTCTCCCCCTCTCCCCCTCCCAGGTCTGTCCTCCTCCTCCTCTCCTCCCCTTTTGTCTGGAGCTCACGCCCCGCCAGACGCCAGCAGAGGAGGAGGAGGAGGAGGAGGACACTCCCAGCAAGGTTCCTCTCCTCCAGGTATTGGTCTGGTCCACTTCAACTACTTCTACTGCCCATATATACTGTAGATGTACTGTATATATCATGTATATATGTGTATATATGCGAATATATATGTGTATATGTGTTGTTTTAGCTAGTCCTCGTTCTAATGAGTGTCTATCTGTCATTTAGCCAAGCCGAGCCTTCCACTGGCTCGTCACTCACGGCAACAGGCCCAAAAGCACCGCGACTCCACTGCTTATGATTTGGTCAGGATGGACAGGGTCAGCCCACTCAGCGCAATGTGGCCAATCAGACACAGCTAGCCAGAGACCTCTGCTTCCTCTACCCTGGCAACTAGCATGCAACAGTCACTCCTTCTCAGATGACCACACCCCCGTCTCTACCCCAATCAGCATCTTTTTCATTGCCAGGAGAGGGCGATTGAGAGGGAAGAATAGGGAGCTTGGGAGCGCCCATTTTCTCCCAGTCAGGCTAGCCCGCCACGTGCTAACACCCAAGCTAGCACTAGCCTTCATGCTAACTCCCAAACCATGGTTAGCCCCATGCATAGCATTAGATTAGGCTTAACCCCAAACCATGGTTAGCCCGCATGCTAGTCACTAGTTTAGTCTAACCACCCAAACCATGGTTAGCACCGCATGCTAGCACTAGTTTAGCTAACCCCCAAACCATGGTTTAAGAGTAAGACCCCCTATGCCTAGACTAGTTAGCTAACCCCCAAACCATGGTTAGCCCCCATGCTAGCACTAGTTTAGCTAACCCCCAAACCATGGTTAGCCCCCATGCTAGCACTAGTTTAGCTAACCCCCAAACCATGGTTAGCCCCCATGCTAGCACTAGTTTAGCTAACCCCCAAACCATGGTTAGCCCCCATGCTAGCACTAGTTTAGCTAACCCCCAAACCATGGTTAGCCCCCATGCTAGCACTAGTTTAGCTAACCCCCAAACCATGGTTAGCCCCCATGCTAGCACTAGTTTAGCTCACCCCCGAACCATGGTTAGCCTCCATGCTAGCACTAGCCTGGCTAACTGCCAGAGTATGGCTAGACCCCATGCTAGCATTAGCATCCCGGTTCAAGTCAAGGAGGAGAAGGGGCGACTCTTGGACTGTGAGGACACGCCCATGGATACGCACTTGGCAACAGAGGAGGAGGAGCAGGGTAGAGGGGAGGAGCTAGAGCTGTCGTTTGACAGCCAGTTCCCCGACCTCATCTCTGAGCTTGTCACAGAGGAGGCTCCGCCCCCGAGCCCTAGCCCCACCCCCACAGTAGTCTTCCCCTCGGGGGTCCGCTACATGGTTCCTCCACAGCCCTCCCCCTCCTCCTCTTTCCTCTCCTTCCCCCTCCTCCCTTCCTCCTCCTCCTCCTCCTCCTCTTCATCCTCCTCTTCCTCCTCCTCCTCCTCCTCCTCACGGCTGGCTGTCATCACAGACTTTTCCCCAGATTGGTCCTACCCAGAGGTATAGTACTACAGTACTACTACAGTACTTATATCTTATTGTATAGTACTACAGCACTACAACAGTACTTCTATCTTATTGTATAGTACTACAGTACTACTACAGTACGTCTATCTTATTGTATAGTACTACAGTACTACTACAGTACTAACAGCTGATTAAGTCAATAAAAAGGATATCGGTGGAAGTAACTAACATGTAACCTGGTAGCTGTGGGATAAGCAAAGTAAACCACGATTATGCCAAGGAACAGCCCATGATGCTTCCTTCATACATGTACTGTCCAAATGTACTTGTTTATACGTGTGTGTGCTGTGTGTGTGTAGGGTGGTGTAAAGGTGCTGGTCACCGGGCCCTGGGAGGACCAGAGTACTCGTTACTCCTGTGTCTTCCACCAGAGCCCCGTCCCCGCATCCCTGATCCAGCCCGGAGTTCTACGATGCTACTGCCCAGGTACCCACCCTGCATGGTACCAGCTGTAGTACTGGTATGGTACCAGCTGTAGTACGGCTACTGCCCAGGTACCCACCCTGCATGGTACCAGCTGTAGTACTGGTATGGTACCAGCTGTAGTACGGCTACTGCCCAGGTACACACCCTGTATGGTACCAGCTGTAGTACTGGTATGGTACCAGCTGTAGTACGGCTACTGCCCAGGTACCCACCCTGCATGGTACCAGCTGTAGTACTGGTATGGTACCAGCTGTAGTACGGCTACTGCCCAGGTACCCACCCTGCATGGTACCAGCTGTAGTACTGGTATGGTACCAGCTGTAGTACGGCTACTGCCCAGGTACACACCCTGTATGGTACCAGCTGTAGTACTGGTATGGTACCAGCTGTAGTACTGATACTGCCCAGGTACCCACCCTGCATGGTACCAGCTGTAGTACTGGTATGGTACCAGCTGTAGTACTGCTACTGCCCAGGTAACCACCCTGCATGGTACCAGCTGTAGTACTGCTACTGCCCAGGTACCCACCCTGCATGGTACCAGCTGTAGTACTGGTATGGTACCAGCTGTAGTACTGCTACTGCCCAGGTACCCACCCTGCATGGTACCAGCTGTAGTACTGGTACGGTACCAGCTGCAGTACTGCTACTGCCCAGGTACCCACCCTGCATGGTACCAGCTGTAGTACTGCTACTGCCCAGGTACCCACCCTGCATGGTACCAGCTGTAGTACTGGTATGGTACGGTACCAGTAGAGCTGTAGTACTGGTACGGTAACAGTAGAGCTGTAGTACTGGCATGGTACCAGTAGAGTAGTAGTACTGGTATGGTAGCACCTGATGGGCTGTAGTACTGGTATGGTACCAGTAGAGCAGTAGTACTGGTATTGTAGCACCAGGTGGGCTGTAGTAATGGTATGGTACCAGTAGAGCTTTAGTACTGGTATGGTAGCACCAGGTGCCGTGTTGTGACCCTGTCCCAGCCCATGAGGCTGGTCTGGTGTGTCTTCAGGTGGTTGAGTCTGGAGGAAGCGTCTCCTCTTCCGTTCTGTTTGAGTACCGAGCTCGGAACACCACGTCTCTGCCCAGCTCTCAGCTGGACTGGCTCTCCCTGGACGGCTAAGATAACCAACAGACATTAAGATAACCAACATAGACACTAAGATAACCAACATAGACATTAAGATAACCAACGTAGACACTAAGATAACCAACGTAGACACTAAGATAACCAACGTAGACATTAAGATAACCAACGTAGACATTAAGATAACCAACATAGACACTAAGATAACCAACATAGACACTAAGATAACCAACATAGACACTAAGATAACCAACGTAGACACTAAGATAACCAACATAGACATTAAGATAACCAACGTAGACATTAAGATAACCAACATAGACACTAAGATAACCAACGTAGACACTAAGATAACCAACGTAGACACTAAGATAACCAACGTAGACATTAAGATAACCAACGTAGACACTAAGATAACCAACGTAGACACTAAGATAACCAACGTAGACACTAAGATAACCAACGTAGACATTAAGATAACCAACGTAGACATTAAGATAACCAACATAGACACTAAGATAACCAACGTAGACACTAAGATAACCAACATAGACACTAAGATAACCAACGTAGACACTAAGATAACCAACATAGACATTAAGATAACCAACGTAGACATTAAGATAACCAACATAGACATTATCTTAGTGTCTACGTTGGTTATCTTTAGTGTCTACGTTGGTTATCTTAATGTCTACGTTGGTTATCTTAGTGTCTACGTTGGTTATCTTAGTGTCTACGTTGGTTATCTTAGTGTCTACGTTGGTTATCTTAGTGTCTATGTTGGTTATCTTAATGTCTATGTTGGTTATCTTAATGTCTATGTTGGTTATCTTAGTGTCTATGTTGGTTATCTTAGTGTCTACGTTGGTTATCTTAGTGTCTATGTTGGTTATCTTAGTGTCTACGTTGGTTATCTTAGTGTCTATGTTGGTTATCTTAATGTCTACGTTGGTTATCTTAATGTCTACGTTGGTTATCTTAGTGTCTACGTTGGTTATCTTAGTGTCTACGTTAGAAAGCTTAACAAGGTTCCAGGTGATTCCTAACCGTCCAGGGAGAGCCAGTCCAGCTGAGAGCTGGGCAGAGACGTGGTGTTCCGAGCTCGGTACTCAAACAGAACGGAAGAGGAGACGCTTCCTCCAGACTCAACCACCTGAAGACACACCAGACCAGCCTCATGGGCTGGGACAGGGTCACAACACGGCACCTGGTGCTACCATACCAGTACTAAAGCTCTACTGGTACCATACCATTACTACAGCCCACCTGGTGCTACCATACCAGTACTACAGCTCTACTGGTACCATACCAGTACTACAGCCCACCTGGTGCTACAATACCAGTACTACTGCTCTACTGGTACCATACCAGTACTACAGCCCATCAGGTGCTACCATACCAGTACTACTACTCTACTGGTACCATGCCAGTACTACAGCTCTACTGTTACCGTACCAGTACTACAGCTCTACTGGTACCGTACCATACCAGTACTACAGCTGGTACCATGCAGGGTGGGTACCTGGGCAGTAGCAGTACTACAGCTGGTACCATGCAGGGTGGGTACCTGGGCAGTAGCAGTACTGCAGCTGGTACCGTACCAGTACTACAGCTGGTACCATGCAGGGTGGGTACCTGGGCAGTAGCAGTACTGCAGCTGGTACCGTACCAGTACTACAGCTGGTACCATGCAGGGTGGGTACCTGGGCAGTAGCAGTACTACAGCTGGTACCATGCAGGGTGGTTACCTGGGCAGTAGCAGTACTACAGCTGGTACCATACCAGTACTACAGCTGGTACCATGCAGGGTGGGTACCTGGGCAGTATCAGTACTACAGCTGGTACCATACCAGTACTACAGCTGGTACCATACAGGGTGTGTACCTGGGCAGTAGCCGTACTACAGCTGGTACCATACCAGTACTACAGCTGGTACCATGCAGGGTGGGTACCTGGGCAGTAGCCGTACTACAGCTGGTACCATACCAGTACTACAGCTGGTACCATGCAGGGTGGGTACCTGGGCAGTATCAGTACTACAGCTGGTACCATACCAGTACTACAGCTGGTACCATACAGGGTGTGTACCTGGGCAGTAGCCGTAATACAGCTGGTACCATACAGTACTACAGCTGGTACCATGCCAGGGTGGGTACCTGGGCAGTAGCCGTACTACAGCTGGTACCATACCAGTACTACAGCTGGTACCATGCAGGGTGGGTACCTGGGCAGTAGCATCGTAGAACTCCGGGCTGGATCAGGGATGCGGGGACGGGGCTCTGGTGGAAGACACAGGAGTAACGAGTACTCTGGTCCTCCCAGGGCCCGGTGACCAGCACCTTTACACCACCCTACACACACACAGCACACACACGTATAAACAAGTACATTTGGACAGTACATGTATGAAGGAAGCATCATGGGCTGTTCCTTGGCATAATCGTGGGTTTACTTTGCTTATCCCACAGCTACCAGGTTACATGTTAGTTACTTCCACCGATATCCTTTTTATTGACTTAATCAGCTGTTAGTACTGTAGTAGTACTGTAGTACTATACAATAAGATAGACGTACTGTAGTAGTACTGTAGTACTATACAATAAGATAGAAGTACTGTTGTAGTGCTGTAGTACTATACAATAAGATATAAGTACTGTAGTAGTACTGAGTACTATACCTCTGGGTAGGACCAATCTGGGGAAAAGTCTGTGATGACAGCCAGCCGTGAGGAGGAAGGAGGAGGAGGAGGAAGAGGAGGATGAAGAGGAGGAGGAGGAGGAGGAGGAAGGGAGGAGGGGGAAGGAGAGGAAAGAGGAGGAGGGGGAGGGCTGTGGAGGAACCATGTAGCGGACCCCGAGGGGAAGACTACTGTGGGGGTGGGGCTAGGGCTCGGGGGCGGAGCCTCCTCTGTGACAAGCTCAGAGATGAGGTCGGGGAACTGGCTGTCAAACGACAGCTCTAGCTCCTCCCTCTACCCTGCTCCTCCTCCTCTGTTTGCCAAGTGCGTATCCATGGGCGTGTCCTCACAGTCCAAGAGTCGCCCCTTCTCCTCCTTGACTTGAACCGGGATGCTAATGCTAGCATGGGGTCTAGCCATACTCTGGCAGTTAGCCAGGCTAGTGCTAGCATGGAGGCTAACCATGGTTCGGGGGTGAGCTAAACTAGTGCTAGCATGGGGGCTAACCATGTTGGGGTTAGCTAAACTATGCAGCATGGGGCTAACCATGGTTTGGGGGTTAGCTAAACTAGTGCTAGCATGGGGGCTAACATGGTTTGGGGGGTAGCTAAACTAGTGCTAGCATGGGGCTAACCATGGTTTGGGGGTTAGCTAAACTAGTGCTAGCATGGGGGCTAACCATGGTTTGGGGGTTAGCTAAACTAGTGCAAGCATGGGGGCTAACCATGGTTTGGGGGTTAGCTAAACTAGTGCTAGCATGGGGGCTAACCATGGTTTGGGGGTTAGCTAAACTAGTGCTAGCATGGGGGCTAACCATGGTTTGGGGGTTAGCTAAACTAGTGCTAGCATGCGGGCTAACCATGGTTTGGGGGTTAGCTAAACTAATGCTAGCATGGGGGCTAACCATGGTTTGGGAGTTAGCATGAAGGCTAGTGCTAGCTTGGGTGTTAGCACGTGGCGGGCTAGCCTGACTGGGAGAATGGGCTCCAAGCTCCCTATTCTCTTCCCTCTCCATCGCCCTCTCCTGGCAATGAAAAAGATGCTGATTGGTGGGTAGAGACGGGGGTGTGGTCATCTGAGAAGGAGTGACTGTTGATGCTGTTGCCAGGGTAGAGGAACAGAGGTCTCTGGCTAGCTGTGTCTGATTGGCCACATTGCGCTGAGTGGGCTGACCCTGTCCATCCTGACCAATCATAAGCAGTGGAGTCGCGGTGCTTTGGGCCTGTTGCCGTGGTGACGAGCCAGTGGAGGCTCGGCTTGGCTAAATGACAGATAGACACTCATTAGAACGAGGACTAGCTAAAACAACACATATACACATATATATTCGCATATATACACATATATACATGATATATACAGTACATCTACAGTATATATGGGCAGTAGAAGTAGTTGAAGTGGACCAGACCAATACCTGGAGGAGAGGAACCTTGCTGGGAGTGTCCTCCTCCTCCTCCTCCTCCTCTGCTGGCGTCTGGCGGGGCGTGAGCTCCAGACAAAAGGGGAGGAGAGGAGGAGGAGGACAGACCTGGGAGGGGGAGAGGGGGAGAGAGAGGCCAGGATCTCCATCTCTTCTCTCCCCCTCGGCCGGGGAGAGGGAGGAGAGGGAAAGGGGAGGAGAGGAGGGAGGCGTGGAGGGGTGAAGGGAGGGCCCACCGTAGGTCTGACCCTGCTTGGGGAAGTTGAGGAAGGCATCAGGATCAAAGGGAGGAGGGGCAGGGGAGGGGGGTGGGGGAGGGGTGAGGAGGCAGACCTCCAATCACAGGAGAGGGGAGGAGTGTGAGGGAGAGGCTGGAGGAGGGAGGGAGGGGAGGGAGGGGAGGAGGGAGAGGGACGCAGCCCCTCCCGCCACGCTGTTGTTGTTGCCATGACGATAACAGCGTTCTGAGGTAATGCCATCGTGGTCACCCCGTTGTGTTGCTTTCCATAGCAACGCTTGGAGAGCCCAGGTGGGGGCGGTGAGGAGCTGTCAACACAACCAGCCAGCAATTACCATGACAACAGCAGTAATATGGTACTTGTAGTTCTGTGTAGCTCTAGTATGGTACTTGTAGTTCTGTGTAGCTCTAGTATGGTAGTTGCAGCCCGTTACACATGATGTATCTCACCTAGAGGATGTTAGCGTTATATCGTTGGTCGGTCGAGGGCTCTGGGTCGTCACGGGAGGGCGTCTCTTCTCCACCCCCCCACCCTGCCCGTGGTCAGGGGGGAGTTTGGGAGAGATGATGCGATGCTTGGTGCTGTTACATCGATGGGGGATAACAGCCCCCCCTGCTGGGGACACAAGAGAGACAGAGAGAGAGAGAGAGAGACAGAGACAGAGACAGAGAGAGAGAGAGAGAGAGACAGAGACAGAGACAGAGACAGAGACAGAGAGAGAGAGACAGAGACAGAGACAGAGACAGAGACAGAGACAGAGACAGAGACAGAGACATAGATAGAGAGACTTAGTATTGGCCATGTGTGTGTGTGTTACCCAGCGGGGTTTTAGAGACGGATAGGGTTAGGGTGTGAGGGTTAGTGAAAGGGTTAGGGATAGAGTTAGGGTTAGGGGTAGGGTTAGGGTTCGTGAAAGTTGTTAGGGATAGAGTTAGGGTTGGGGGTAGGGTTAGGGTTAGGGGGTCAGGGTTTGGGTTAGAGTTGTTTGAGAATTTCTGTTATAAGAATACTGTTCAGAAAAACGTTTTACTGTACTTCTTATTAATGTACTTACTAGATACTATTACTAATTGTTTAGAGTCGTTTAGAATTTGTTGAGAGGGTCAGGGCTAGGGTGTTAGGGTTAGGGGGCAGTGTTTTCTGTGAGAGCGTCAGGGCTAGAGTGTTAGGGTTAGGGTCAGGGCTAGGGTGTTAGGGGGCAGTGTTTTCTGTGAGAGCATCAGGGCTAGGGTGTTAGGGTTAGGGTCAGGGCTAGGGTGTTAGGGGGCAGTGTTTTCTGTGAGAGCATCAGGGCTAGGGTGTTAGGGTTAGCGTCAGGGCTAGGGTGTTAGGGTTAGGGGCAGTGTTTTCTGTGAGAGCATCAGGGCTAGAGTGTTAGGGTTAGCGTCAGGGCTAGGGTGTTAGGGTTAGGGGTCAGGGCTAGGGGGTTAGGGTTAGGGGCAGTGTTTTCTGTGAGAGTGTCAGGGCTAGAGTGTTAGGGTTAGGGTAGGGCTAGGGTGTTAGGGTTAGGGGCAGTGTTTTCTGTGAGAGTGTCAGGGCTAGAGTGTTAGGGTTAGGGTAGGGCTAGGGTGTTAGGGTTAGGGGCAGTGTTTTCTGTGAGAGCATCAGGGCTAGGGTGTTAGGGTTAGCGTCAGGGCTAGGGTGTTAGGGTTAGGGGCAAGTTTTTCTGTGAGAGTGTCAGGGCTAGAGTGTTAGGGTTAGGGTCAGGGCTAGGGTGTTAGGGGGCAGTGTTTTCTGTGAGAGCGTCAGGGCTAGGGTGTTAGGGTTAGGGTTAGGGTTAGGACTTGGCTTACCAGTGTGTGGTACACAGACCAGCTGTGTGTTCTGGGCTGTGGTTTTGCTGCTGCCGGTCCAGGATGTGTTGAACTAGCTGCTCCACACTAAGGTCCACAGATGCCCCCACATGAGTCCCCACCGTCCACTTGATGCTGTGGACTGGACGAGAGGGGGGTGAGAGAGGTGCCAGGTGATTGCTAGGTGAGAGGTGGTTGCTAGGAGACGTACACATGGGTTTCAGTTGGTTGACGAGGTCAGCTCTGCTCCAGCGCAGACTGTCATGGCGCTCAGACACGGTACACAGCAACGGACTGCATTTCCCAGAATCCTCCAGTGATGGCACGTTAAGGTAGTGGACCAATACATGTCTGGATTCTGTTAGGATGAAGCACAGCGTAGTAGAGTAGTAGTGTAGTAGTAGGATTAGCACTAGGGTTACTAGTAGTAACTACTACTACTAGTAGAGTAGGAGAGTGTCTAGTTTACCAGCAGAGTAGTAAAAAGAAAGTTATGTATGTAACTACGGCTCTATGAATCCACACCAGAGGCAGTGTTTAGCACTGGATATCTTCCGTCTCGTGCATGCGCAGGTCGAGTATTTACTGGATATCAAAAAAAGTCATGTGTGACCTCGTATTTCCCGGTTCCGGTATAAGTTCCGGTGTCATCCACAAGCTCAGTCCTACAGAATGTTCTCGTGGAATCATGAGATTCTGAGCCACCAAGAATTCTGCCGGTCATCCAGGATTCATAGAACCGTATTTACATACGTAGCTTTCGTTCTATTTCATCCCGACTGACCACCAGAGGCAGTGCTTAACATAGGGGCCCTTGGGGGGCGCAACCTCAGAGCTCCCTTTAGGAAGAGGGACACCAGCCTGTGGCTCCCCACTGTATGGTTCTCCACTCTGGCATGTTCCGCCGAGATAGCGGATACATACACTTTCAGGGTGTAGGAGTGACTGCAGAAACTCCAGGATGGTCGGCACAGGGCAATGCACTGGGTCCTTGTTCCGGCCTGTGCACCAGTCGGAAAACAGCCTCCAACTGTAGACAGTGCCCTGGCATTCTGGATAGTCTCCCTGACCGGCTCTATGCAATCCCTCAGCAGAGGGCCCGGCCCCCAGCCATCAAACTCGGTAGGGGCGGTGAAGGCGGTAGGGGTTGGGATGCCAAAATCGACCCCCCATCTGAGAGGTCCCTCCTGTCAGGGAGGCGCCAGGGTGTCCCGCTGGGGAGTTTGTGCAGCAGCGAGAACCAAGTTCTAGCTGGCCAGAAGGGGGCCACCAGAAAAAGCCTGTGGCTCTGTTGAAACACTCTGAGGAACGTTGGTAGGATCAGGGGCAGAGGTGGAGAGGCGTAGAAAAGACCCTCTGGCCACGTGTGGGCCAGGGTGTCCTGACCCAGGGGAATGGTCTTCTCCCTTAAGGAGAACCAGAGGGGACAGTGGGTCGACATCTCCAAGGCAAAGAGATCCACTTGTGCCCTACCGAAGGGACCCCAAATACTGGGCACCACATTTGGATGACGTCGCCACTTCCCCGGTGGAGGTTTGTAATGGGAGAGGAAGTCCGCAACCTAGTAGATACATTGCCCATAGACTGGTCAGGCAAGGGGCTGCCCACGTCAGAAGAGACTGGGACACCTCCAGCAATCGTGTTGATTTTGTGCGCCCTTGATGGTTTATCAGAGGTCACTAATAGGCGTTGGGTCCGGACCCGGACCTATAACGGATAATTCATTGAGAATTGGAGCATTTCGATTTGAATTGCCGCAGGCCTGAAGTTGCTTCGGGGGCACAGGAGCAGGGATGCGCTGGTATCGAACCGGCCTCTGGTGGCCACTGGGGTGAGCTTCACTTAGGCTGGTGGAGGGAGCGTCGGATGACCTCAAAAGGAGGTCATCCGTGAGCCGACAAAGGGGTCTGTGTCTAGTGTACCAGTAGAGTAGTAAAACTCTGTCTAGTGTACAAGTAGAGACTGTCTATACACGATACTCAATAAAAGAGTGAGTGAACCACCTTCATTAGAGTTCCACATTTCAGTAGTAGTAGTTGTGTCGTAGTGTTGTAGTGTATAAGTGAAGGGGTTACCTGGAGCAACCAGTAGCATCGTCTGTGGAATGTTGGCACGATGGAGGAATGGACATAGCAACCATAGAGGCACTGTAACCAAACATACGCACACACTTTAGAAGAGTTTGTCATTGTTTTGTTACCTTCATGTATTTTATTTCATCTGAATTCATTTACAACCTCTTTGCCCTGGACTTTGAGTTTCATGATGTCTTCTCTGGTGGAATATATCTTACCTATAGTGTTTTTCTTTTAGGCTTAAACACTCTACATTCATTATTCTATTGTTTTTATTCTTGTGTTGTTGGTATTTTTATCTTATCTTAATGTCAGGGTTAAGGGGCCAGACCTCTATGCCTTGGACTTTGAGCTTCATGTAGTCTCCTCTGGTGGTCTTAATGTAAGGGTTAAGGGGTAATACCAGACCTCTATGCCCTGGACTTTGAGCTTCATGTGGTCTTCTCTGGTGGTTTTTCCATCCTTGCGTTTTTTCCAGCAGTATCCATCTTTCCTGTACTTCACCTTCTTCCTGTTGTACAATATGATGCTGCCATTGGCCGGTCTGACAGACACACAGACAGACAGAGAGACATATATACAGGCAGACAGACATATATACAGACAGACAGGGAAAGAGGGAGAGAGTTAGGGTTGATTCTTGCTCTAATGTTGTGAGTGGTTTTGACCTGTTTAATGCTGTAGATCAGGGGTGGCCAACCAGTCAGAGACGAAGAGCCAATTTTTTTACTGTGTTACTGCAAAGAGCCACATCATACACACATGAACATCTCCCCATCTCTTCCTCTCACACACACATGAACATCTCCCCATCTCTTCCTCTCACACACACATGAACATCTCCCATCTCTTCCTCTCACACACACATGAACATCTCCCCATCTCTTCCTCTCACACACACATGAACATCTCCCATCTCTTCCTCTCACACACACATGAACATCTCCCATCTCTTCCTCTCACACACACATGAACATCTCCCCATCTCTTCCTCTCACACACACATGAACATCTCCCCATCTCTTCCTCTCACACACACATGAACATCTCCCCATCTCTTCCTCTCACACACACATGAACATCTCCCATCTCTTCCTCTCACACACACATGAACATCTCCCATCTCTTCCTCTCACACACACATGAACATCTCCCATCTCTTCCTCTCACACACACATGAACATCTCCCATCTCTTCCTCTCACACACACATGAACATCTCCCATCTCTTCCTCTCACACACACATGAACATCTCCCCATCTCTTCCTCTCACACACACATGAACATCTCCCATCTCTTCCTCTCACACACACATGAACATCTCCCATCTCTTCCTCTCACACACAATGAACATCTCCCATCTCTTCCTCTCACACACACATGAACATCTCCCCATCTCTTCCTCTCACACACCCATGAACATCTCCCATCTCTTCCTCTCACACACACATGAACATCTCCCATCGTCTTCCTCTCACACACACATGAACACTCCCCCAACTCCTTCCTCTCACACACACATGAACATCTCCCCATCCTCTTCCTCTCACACACACATGAACATCTCCCCATCTCTTCCTCTCACACACATGAACATCTCCCATCTCTCCTCTACACACACACATGAAATCATCTCCCCATCTCTTTCCTCTCACACACACATGAACAAATCACACATTCTCTCCCTCTCCACACACACATGTACAATCTCCCCATCTCTTCCTCCTCACACACGATGAACATCTCCCCATCTCTTCCTCTACACCACACAACATGAACATCTCCCATCTCTTCCTCTCACACACACATGAACATCTCCCATCTCTTCCTCTCACACACACATGAACATCTCCCATCTCTTCCTCTCACACACACATGAACATCTCCCATCTCTTCCTCTCACACACACATGAACATCTCCCATCTCTTCCTCTCACACACACATGAACATCTCCCCATCTCTTCCTCTCACACACATGAACATCTCCCCATCTCTTCCTCTCACACACACCAAAAATATTTCTTAGTCTTATCTAGTTAATTAACGGAGCACCCCCCCCCCCATCAGAACTGCGAATTAACGGACCCCCCCCCATCAGAACCGCGAATTAACGGACCCCCATCAGAACCGCGAATTAACGGACCCCCCCCCCATCAGAACCGCGAATTAACGGACCCCCCCATCAGAACCGCGAATTAACGGATCCCCCCCCCATCAGAACCGCGAATTAACGGACCCCCCCCCATCAGAACCGCGAATTAACGGATCCCCCCCCATCAGAACCGCGAATTAACGGATCCCCCCCCCATCAGAACCGCGAATTAACGGATCCCCCCATCAGAACCGCGAATTAACGGATCCCCCCCCCCATCAGAACCGCAAATTAACGGATCCCCCCCCCCCCATCACAACCGCAAATTAACGGATCCCCCCCATCAGAACGCGAATTAACGGATCCCCCCCCCCATCAGAACCGCAAATTAATGGACCCCCCCCCTCAGAGACGCTGACTCTGAGCCCGTCGCGCGCCTCACGGTAGCGTCATTGTGCATCCTTGGCGCAATATCTGTGATGACGCGTTAACTTTGACAGCACTAAAAAAAACACAAAATTCGATATGAACGTAAGAGCCATGAAACCAGACAAAGAGCAGCATGCGGCTCGGGAGCCGCGGGTTGGCCAGGCCTGCTGTAGATGTAAGGCTGCTGAGCGGTTAGCTCCCCCTGGTGGCCACGGGAGGCTACACTGAGCGGTTAGCTCCCCCTGGTGGCCGCGGGAGTTTACACTTCAGGACAAATTCATCGTTTATCTGGTTGACGCTGCATTCAAACGGTCACATTTGCTGATCGCAATGGTAGCACGAAGAATAACGCATAACCTGAAATAGTAAAAATAGGAGCGCCCCAAAATATCATTTATTTATGAATTAAATGTAATCTGATTCCCAATTCTCCACAGCGCTCTGCACCTCAACCAGTACCAGCGGTCAAGTCAGGTGCTGCAGTCCACCATCAGTTGGCCTTTCATGACTTCATGTAAATACTTGTTTTGATGAGATATATTATATATAGATATATCTAATAACCATGGACGTATGATGGAGCGGGTGATGCAGGACTGAACTCGGCTGCTCCAACGCAGCGATCAGGTGTGTCACCATTTAAAAAAGCCAACATACTTTCTTTTGTAATCAGCTGGGGAGATGCAGACATTCCTCTCTGAACTGCCGACCAGAGGATGGAGTGAGAGCTGCAGTCGCTACGACAGATACATGGAGGCGGGACTCTACCTGCAGTGGATAACCAGCATCTGCTAGGAGGCGGGACTCTACCTGCAGTGGATAACCAGCACCTGCTAGGAGGCGGGATTCTACCTGCAGTGGATAACCAGCACCTGCTACCAAAAGTGTTGTCGGTCAACTTTTGAGGTCAACATGTGAGGTCAACGTGTGAGGCCAACGTGTGAGGCCAACGTGTGAGGTCAACGTGCGAGGCCAACGTGCGAGGTCAACGTGCGAGGTCAACGTGTGAGGCCAACTTGTGAGGTCAACGTGTGAGGCCAACGTGCAGGGTCAACGTGTGAGGCCAACGTGCAGGGTCAACGTGTGGGATCAACATGCAGGGTCAACTTGTAAGGTCAACGTGTGGAACCTACTTGTGAGGTCAACGTGTGGGATCAACGTGTGGGATCAACGTGTGGGATCAACATGCGGGGTCAACGTGCGGGGTCAATGTGCGGGGTCAACGTGTGGAACCAACTTGTGAGGTCAACATGCGGGGTCAACATGCGGGGTCAACATGCATGTAGTATACCTGGTTTTCAACGTGTAGGAGAGCCACTCTTCATGCTTGTCAAAGGAAATGAGAAAAGAAGCAATTTCCTGAATAGGAGATCAAACAGGAGATGATTGCATTAGTAATACTACTATACTATCACAGTGTACTGCAGTACTATACTTCTATACTATTACAGAGTATATACAGACCTCGTTAGCGTTCCATCGCAGGCGCTCTTTAGGCAGGCTGGCGGAGCGAGGAATACACTCAGCCAAGTGGCTAGGAATAAATACCTTGAGGTTCCCCGGTCTGCCTAGAGACACAACACCTTAGAGACACACACAACACCTTAGAGACACACACGACACACACAACACCTTAGAGACACACACAACACCTTAGAGACACACAACACCTTAGAGAGATACAACACCTTAGAGAGACACACAACACCTTAGAGACACACACAACACCTTAGAGACACACACAACACCTTAGAGAGATACAACACCTTAGAGAGACACACAACACCTTAGAGACACACACAACACCTTAGAGACACACACAACACCTTAGAGAGACACTTAGAGAGACAACACCTTAGAGAGACACACAACACCTTAGAGACACACACAACACCTTAGAGACACACACAACACCTTAGAGACACAAAGAGATACAACACCTTAGAGAGACACACAACACCTTAGAGACACACACAACACCTTAGAGACACACACAACACCTTAGAGAGACAACACCTTAGAGAGACACACAACACCTTAGAGACACACACAACACCTTAGAGACACACACAACACCTTAGAGAGACAACACCTTAGAGAGACAACACCTTAGAGAGACACACAACACCTTAGAGACACACACAACACCTTAGAGACACACACAACACCTTAGAGACACACACAACACCTTAGAGAGACAACACCTTAGAGAGACACACAACACCTTAGAGACACACACAACACCTTAGAGACACACACAACACCTTAGAGACACAACACCTTAGAGAGATACTATTCTGGTTCCTGTATAAGTGTACTATTAAACAGTGTACTTTTAAATAGTACACTGTTTAATAGTACACTATTAAATAGTGTACTATCCAGAGGACAGGGACACTCACCTGTTTCTGTGGAAACCATCTCCTTGGTGCTCATGACGACAACTCAGGAACATCACTACTTCCTGCTTCTACCCACTAAACACACACACACACACACACACAGCAGCCCAGTATTATATTATGTTATATTATATTATAGGGTATATTATATGACCTTATATTATATTATATTATAGGGTATATTATATGATCTTATATTATATTATGTATATATTATATTATATTATATTATGTTATATTATGTTATATTCTATTATATTATATTATATAATGTTATATTATATTATATTAGTGTTATTGTCATCTGCCAGCAGCCTAGTATTATGATATTATAATATATTATATTATAGGGTATATTATATTATAATATATTATAATATGTTATATTATATATTATAATATATTATATAATATGATATTATAATATCATATTATAGAATATGTTATATTATATGATATGATATATTATATTCTAGTGTTATTGTCATCTGCCAGCAGCCCAGTATTATATTATATTGTGTGATATATTATATTATAGTGTTACTGTCATCGGCCAGCAGCCCAGTATTATATTATATTTAATATTATATTCTAGTGTTATTGTCATCGGCCAGCAGCCCAGTATTATATTATATTGTGTGATATATTATATTATAGTGTTACTGTCATCTGCCAGCAGCCCAGTATTATATTATATTGTGTGATATATTATATTATAGTGTTACTGTCATCTGCCAGCAGCCCAGTATTATATTATATTGTGTGATATATTATATTATAGTGTTACTGTCATCTGCCAGCAGCCCAGTATTATATTATATTGTGTGATATATTATATTATAGTGTTACTGTCATCGGCCAGCAGCCCAGTATTATATTATATTGTGTGATATATTATATTATAGTGTTACTGTCATCTGCCAGCAGCCCAGTATTATATTATAGTGTTACTGTCATCGGCCAGCAGCCCAGTATTATATTATATTGTGTGATATATTATATTATAGTGTTACTGTCATCTGCCAGCAGCCCAGTATTATATTATATTGTGTGATATATTATATTATAGTGTTACTGTCATCTGCCAGCAGCCCAGTATTATATTATATTGTGTGATATATTATATTATAGTGTTACTGTCATCTGCCAGCAGCCCAGTATTATATTATATTGTGTGATATATTATATTATAGTGTTACTGTCATCTGCCAGCAGCCCAGTATTATATTATATTGTGTGATATATTATAGTGTTACTGTCATCTGCCAGCAGCCCAGTATTATATTATATTGTGTGATATATTATATTATAGTGTTACTGTCATCTGCCAGCAGCCCAGTATTATATTATATTGTATATATTATATTATAGTGTTACTGTCATCGGCCAGCAGCCCTGTAATATTATGTACTATATGATGTAGCCTACTATATAATGTACTATGTAGTATATAATGTACTATATACTATGTGCCAGAAGAGGATAAGAGTCGTACTATAGTACTGTATATATGGTATATACTGTATATATGGTACATATGATATATATATTATATATGATACTACACATAGTAAGGTATATAATGTACTATATAGTATATAATGTACTATATACTATGTGACAGAAGAGCGGATAAGAGTCGTACTGTAGTACTGTATATATGGTGCATATGATATATATGATATATGATATATATGATAGTACACATAGTAAGGTATATAATGTACTATATAAACTATAAGACAGAAGAGCGGATAAGAGTCGTAGTAGCGATGCTAGCATGTTAGCTTAGCTTAGTTTACCTTCCGCCTCCCGCGCCGCCGCCGCCATCTTGTCCTGCTGTGACGTCACCAAGGCGCCAAACTGCTTAGCGACCTGCTCTTATTATTATTATTATTATTATTATTACTATTATTACTATTGTTCTTCTTCTTCTTCTTCTTCTTCTTCTTCTTCTTCTTCTTCTTCTTCTTCTTTCTTCTTCTTCTTCTCTTCCTCTTATTATTGTTATTATATTTATTTTATTACTATTCTTTTCTTCTTCTTCTTCTTTTTCTTCTTCTTCTTCTTCTTCTTCTTCTTCTTCTTCTTCTTCTCTTCCTCTTCTTCTTCTTCTTCTTCTTATTATTATTATTGTTATTATATTATTATTATTATTACTATTGTTGTTGTTCTTCTTATTATTATTATTATTATTGTTGTTGTTGTTGTTGTTGTTGTTCTTCTTCTTCTTATTATTATTATTATTATTACTATTGTTGTTCTTCTTCTTCTTCTTACTATTATTATTATTACTATTGTTCTTCTTCTTATGATTAAAATTATTATTGTTCTTATGATTATTATTATTATTGTTCTTATTATTATTATTATTACTATTGTTCTTCTTCTTCTTCTTCTTCTTATTATTATTACTATTGTTCTTCTTATTATTATTATTATTATGTATTATTATTATTATTATTGTTCTTATTATTATTATTATTATTCTATTGTTCTTCTTCTTCTTCTTCTTATTATTATTATTACTATTGTTCTTTTCTTTATTATTATTATTATTATTATTACTATTGTTCTTGTCTTCTTCTTCTTCTATTATTATTATTATATTATTATTGTTCTTATTATTATTATTTTTATTATTATTACTATTGTTCTTCTTCTTCTTATTATTATTATTATTACTATTGTTCTTCTTATTATTATTATTATTATGATTATTATTGTTCTTATTATTATTATTATTATTATTACTATTGTTCTTCTTCTTCTTCTTATTATTATTATTATTATTACTATTGTTCTTCTTCTTATTATTATTATTATACTATTGTTCTTATTATTATTATTATTATTATTATTACTATTGTTGTTCTTCTTCTTCTTCTTATGATTATTATTATTATTGTTCTTATTATTATTATTACTATTGTTCTTATTATTATTATTATTATTACTATTGTTCTTCTTCTTATTATTATTATTATTACTATTGTTCTTCTTATTATTATTATTATTATAATTACTATTGTTCTTCTTATTATTATTATGACTATTGTTCTTATTATTCTTATTATTCTTATTATTACTATTATCATCATTATTGTTCTTCTTCTTATTATTATTATGACTATTGTTCTTATTATTCTTATTATTCTTATTATTACTATTATCATCATTATTGTTCTTCTTCTTCTTATTATTATTATTATTATTATTACTATTGTTCTTCTTATTATTATTATTATACTATTGTTCTTATTATTATTATTACTATTGTTGTTCTTCTTCTTCTTCTTATGATTATTATTATTATTGTTCTTATTATTATTATTACTATTGTTCTTATTATTATTATTATTATTACTATTGTTCTTATTATTATTATTATTATAATTACTATTGTTCTTCTTATTATTATTATGACTATTGTTCTTATTTCTTATTATTCTATTATTACTATTA